>BSBK01003482.1:0-163569 GCA_027943335.1 Chamaecyparis obtusa
TATATATAAATATATATATATATATATATATATATATATATATATATATATATATATATATATACATACAACAAGTTAAAACATGTGGACAGACCTATAATATGTATAGTTTTTAGATTTTGGGTTTGAAAAATGAAAGTTTTAAATTTACCCATCACTTCCCAAAAGTAATGTTTTTTGTATTTTGTGTCTCAAGTAGCAAAATGATTTTAACACCATTCAATAATTTTCTTTGAATTCTCTATCATGTTACCTAGGGATATTTTTTTAATAATTTAGTATATACATATATATAATAATTTTATTTCTAGCAAATGATGATTAAATAACATGTGTACATGTAATGTAAAGTTAAATAGAAGCAATTAAACAAGTTTAATATCAAATCTATACATATTGTTGGGAGTTCCTTTTGATCTTCAACTTGTAGATTTATACTTTGATGGATAAATTTAATAAAACTTTGACTCTATCACCCACTCCAAAGTGTAAAGGAAGAGGGCCAATTAACAAGGATCAAGAATGAGATCCTCCTACACTTTGAGCCTTAATGCTCAGGCGGGTGTACCCTTGACTCACTTCTCCAAAGGAGTCTCAAAACAATATGCAACTATATCCTTTACTAACTGACTTAAAGATTTGATCATTTAATTTGTGTGTGTGATTGATGATGATGGAGTGCCTCCAAAGAACAGAACAGTGCCTCATCCTAGGGAAAAGAGTCACTAAATAACATATATCAACCTAAAACCTTAACTCAAATACACATGAACTCAGGGTAAGTGCTTTTCCTATTACTCACCTCACTCCCAAACATGATCATCAAATTCTAATCTAATGATGAACTCACTGAAATCACCCTAAAGGCTTTAATACTAACTTTGTTAGGAACTCCAAGCTGATCTCACAATACTCTTTGTTTACCATATGCTAATCCACTTTGTGACCCTAACATATATGAATCCACAATCAGAAAAAGAAGACAATCAAAGATATGAGATAGGAATTCAAGTGTATTCTCATTAATTTTTCAGAATCAATACATCATCAAACAACAAAATGCAGAAGAAAGAGACTCAAAATCCAGGCTCTCCTTGCTCAGTATAATACCATAAAAAACCAGGGACCAAAATAAAGTTTTGGAACCTGCACTAAGTCAAAAATTCTGCAATATATACCACCACTAGGCACCTTGTAATCCTCAAAGAGGATGCATCAAGCTTCGGGTGACTAGGGTTAGGTTTTCAACCACTAAACCCATTAGAAACGGTCACAAATTTAAATGCAGGGGATGAAAACAAGTCAGCTATGCCTGAGAAAGATTTGCACTTATGATAGATCTTAGAGAAAGTACTGCAAATCATGGAAATGCCAAATTGTCAACCTGTTTGCCCACCTGCAACATTCCTTGAGCATAAAAAACATGGTACAGACCCCTATAGATGATCATGAAACACTCTGGACCACACTACAATAGCAAGCACCACCAAACAAATCAAATCCGGCCATGAAAGCATTCAATTTTAATCCTTCTAGTCATAGGAAACCCTTTGCAAATTCAAATTTGAAATCAAACGGTCACTTTATCGTGCTTGCAGTAAATCAGCGGTCGATATTTAAATCTAAGCCAACTTTAAATCCTGACTGTTAGATCTCTCTTTTTCACAGTCTTTAAGTCTTAACTCAACTGCCACCCTTGGGTTAACTCCTAGCGACTATGCGACAATGCTTTTTCCTATTCATGGAAAGAAAACCTTAACCCATCTTTAACTTCGGGGACCTGGTCACCAAGGAAAAAATTTAACCTCGGTCGTAGCTACACCTAGCGAATTGGCAACTGAAGATTTCTACCAATTCATGAAACACTTTATAATACCGCTAGAAAGTTTAGTGATTACACAAATGCTTACTCACTGAACTGCTAAAATATTTAGAGAACTGCCATCTTACTTTGTGAATGAGTGAACCCACTGAAAATTATCAAATCGCTAAACACTTTTTCCCAGACCGCTAAGAACTTAGACACCACCTGGGCCTACTTTATGCCATCTATCACCACCTCATTCATTATTGTTTCCTGGTCATCATTGAAAAAGGACCCACCGCAAAGCTTTCCCCTTTAGTGAAGATTGACGACTGTCATTATACCATGCACTTAACTATCGTGCATCTTACCCCAGTGGTATAGCAACAACTGTAAGATCCTATAGCCATATTTAACTCCCCTGAGACTGGCAGACCCCATTGATGAGTCCACCTCAGCACACCTAGACCAATGAGAACATGCTCAAGTTAGCACCGCCTACTAGAGGACCCACCCATGTCAACCGTCTGAGAAAAGTAGAATCGATGGCTGGCATAAGATCTCATGGCTCTGAAAATTTCCACGAGAACTTATGCCAATCATAGATCTTCTGCAGATGTTAGGTCCCACTGACAGACACACAAGCAATCAGGTCCCACTGACACATCTAGGAAAGATTCAGAATCAATGGATGGTGCATGATCTCAAAGGGGAAGAATATTCCTTAAGATCATGCACCAACTGTAGATTGAAAAGGCTTAATAGTAGGCCCCACTGATAGGATATCTAGTCACTCACCCATGGACCAATCAAAGACTGCCAACTAAGTATTTGTGAGCAGTGGACCCACCAAAAGAAAAGGTTGTGTCACACAGAAGAATCAATGATTATCTCATAATCTCATACTTCTGACACACCCCTTGCGAAGATATGCCCACCATTGATCCTCTGTAGATGTCAATACCCTTTGACACACTGGCAACCTAGGACCCATTGACATTGCCAAATCATAAATAGGTGGACCAATGAGAGTCTGCCAATCATGCACACCTGTCGGAAGGTCCCACTTCTTTGAAACGCTGCATCATCAGGAAAGATCAATGATTGGCATAAGATCTCAAGCTTCTAACATAGTCTACAAGAAACTTATGCTAACCATTGGATAGAGATGTTGTCAGAAGATCAATCCTAGAAAATATTAAGCTGGAACATTAGGAAAGTCAAGGCACGGGACTTAGGAAAAATAAAGCCAACTGACTTAGGGAAATATTAAAGGGGGCCGACATAAAACCTTAGTTGCATGATCGCATAACATGAGAAAGGTTCATGCGATCATGCAACAAAGGGATAACAAATTAGAACATGTGAATTAGGACTTTAAGTGGCCAGAATAAAGGTAACTTAAAATTAGAATAGGGCCTGGGCAAAACAAAGGGTTTTAAATGTAACGGCCAGTTTTTTGAATATTCTGCTTAGGGCTTTAGCTAGAGACATGAAAAATGATACAAAGACTAGGGGGAAAGATAATGAATCCATAAATTTTTTTTGTACATGTTAACACATACCTTGAAGTTCATGTTGTCAAAAGTGCATGCTTCGCACATGCTTCTGCTCCATCATGCTCTCCTTTTCCATGTCCACTTTCAAAGAGGTTCAAAAAAAACTTAAGGTTGTGTCTAGCATGTTGCATGGGCTAACCAATTAAAGGTTTTTGCAGACTTAAATTGACCTACAATTTAAATTTATAAAAATGTACAATTTCAATATCAAGAATTTAAAAATTTAAAAGAAAAATTATAATGCGTGTACTTACCTACACACCCATCAAACCAGATCTACTATTGTGAAGCATTTATCCCACGACTCACAATACTTTTGAAAAAATAGTCAAACAATGATCCACGTAGCTATTAGAATAACTGAGAGGGGGGCGAATCAGTTATCCATAGTCCCAAATACAAAATGTAAACCTTCAAACAAATTCAGTTTATTCTACAACTCAGTAAACAATAATACTAAACTGTCTATTCTTTTACCGATTATCAATTAATTGATCACAGTCATTACTGACCAAATCAGATGTGCAATATGTAAAGTATGACAATCAAACAATCACCACAATGAACAAATAACACAAAATATTTAACGTGGAAACCTTGTTAAGGGAAAAACCACCTGGGACCAGTAACCCAAAAGATTTTCACTCTTCTCGAGTGAGCTCGATGAAGAACCAAACCTATTAAATGTTATAAAAAACACTATAAGGTGTGACCTTGTTAGAGGATTTAACACTAACAGTTATCTTCCAACTAGCATTCACTATGGGGTTGACAGGATAACAAATATACATTCTATGAATGACATTACAAGATTTTCAAGTCTACTCTATTAAGAGATTTATCTTATTACAATGGTTAAACTGTAAAAAAAGTTGATTTGAATACAATACAACTTGATTTGCAAATATTCAGATCTATTCTTAAGCTCATAAAATCCTCTGATCAATGTTTCTATTTAGTTCATCAACATTCAAAAACTTACTGTCCCTAGGTTAAAACTCTCTGACGCTCGGTTAACTCCTGTAGTTCACTTCTCCTTCAACCAGTGTGTTTAGGCATGCATGAAGCTTGTTGACGTGATATCTCTCCAATTTCCTTCCTCTGGCATTTTTTGTTTCACTATGAAACCCTAGTCTCTTAAATAGACAAGTAAACCATTTTATTTTCATCCATCAGATTTTACCGCTTAATGTCCTTTGTTGATTTTTTCACTTAAGCTTTCCTTGGCAGTTGTGTTAGTAATGTGTTTTGATTCGATGCATTAGATCTTCCTTGAATTTTTCTAGCTATTGATCTCATAAAAAAGTTTATCTTCCATCCTAATTACGAGGTAATTTCTAGCTCATCAGTATTGTCGGCTAAACTAATCATTTAGTTCTTTTGTTCATACTTGGTCAACAAAGAAATGTGTCAGTGAACACAAGCTCGGTTTATTTTGTGCTTAGTATATACTACACTTCTTGGTGTATATTGGAATGCTTCATTAACTGGCCACACTGCTTTGTAACATTTTGCTTCTATCTCCATAATAGATTAATGCAACATAATCAAGTCAACAATATGAAGTCATAGACTCATCAATAAGTTACCAAGAGTATTCCTTATCCTCATCTGTCATATCCATCTTCCTCAATGTAGATATCTAGGTTCTTCATATTTCTCTTCTCTTCTATAGATGTGTTAGATATTTGCAACTACCATGATAAGTACTATAAAAAATAGTTGACATCAATGAAAACATAAAATTGATTCAAGTATCTTACATAACCATTCAATGCTCAGTGATCTCTAATCACTTGTAGTTCTTCAATCTTGTTATCAATCAGTTGTAGTTCATCAATCTCTCCCTTTGGCATTGATGGAAACTCAAGCAATATGAAGTATACCATACACATACCAAACATGTATTCTACAGCTCTGTAAGAAAATGTTGTAGCTCAATATAAGCTCTCCCTAGCTTAATATGATTAATTACTTCATTACATAACAACATTGCAAGTGCATACCTTCTTCTACAAATATGATCTTTCCAATTCTCTGATTGTCTCTCCCTTAGATAGATTTTTGAGTATTCTTCTCAGTTATCATATTGATTATCTCTCCCTTTGACAACAATGGAAAAGAAAAACATAAACATACAGCTTCGTAATAGCTAAGTAACTCTCTATTGTCCTGTGCATCTCTATATCTCTATATACTAATTATGAAAATTTGTGTTCCTGAAATCTTTCATAACCTTAGACAGAATCAAAAGTGTGAACTATGCTACATCAACATGAATGATCTTTTGATAAGATTAGGATGATGCAACCTCCAAATCACATTAGTGACTGGTTGATAGGGGATGGACCCCAAGTCTAGTCCTCAAGTATTCGAATGTATCCTTTGGTAGAGGCTTGGAAAATATGTCTATAGTTGCTCCTTTGATGTAAAAAACTCCAACTTAAGTGGCTTCTCCTATACTTGTTCTCTTAAGTAGTGATACTTGATAGATATGTGCTTTATTTTGGAATGCATCACAGGATTCTTTGAAATATTTATTGCACTCATTGTGATGTAGGGGCATCCAAGGTTGAGGCAAGGGCATTTTGTGTCCTCGGTGAAACTGTATAGGTGTTTGTTTTTTGACCGGTTTTTCTCAGTTCCAACCTTGACTGATGGCATTATTCATTGAAGGAAGCTCAGTGATAGTGTTACTTAGTCTTGACTATGATGTTCGGTTGACACTGGTTCTCGATGATGCTTGCAGTGCTCCGTTAATTCATTGATGCTTGGTAGTTTTGACTTGCCGACTGGAGTCCTATGTGATTTGTTGGGCCGACTTGGTGCCTTTATCATTTGTAATTTTTTGTTGGATTCTCCTAGGTAGATCCGGAGGCCAACATGCTGAATTAAATGTTTGTATACATTTAGTAATATGACTTGTATGGCATTTAATATTTATTTAGGGAGAGTTAAGGCTTTCATCTTACCAACTTGTGTCTGATCATTAGTATTTAAGGGGTGTGTGGGTAGATGTTTAAGGAGACAACTTAGAGAGTTGACATGAGTTGGTGGACTGATATGACTTAGCAGATTTGGATCTTAGATGTGAAGAATGAAAGCTGAAGTTGGTGAAGTTGTGGAAAAGATCGTGCATGATCTTCTAGATCAGATTTCTATCTGATAGTTTGTATTTATAGAGTTAGTGGTTTGCATACTTGGGAACAAGGAGGTTTCTTGGAGGCTTGCGAGCTCAAGTTTAGATCTTCCTTAGAGTTTCCATCAGTTTCTGATTGTCTTCAGATCTGAACTGGCTGGTAATTGTGTTGGATCTGGTTGTGGATCTTGTAGAATTGTTTCTGATTGTAATTGGCCCTAACCTAAAAGGCCTTACAACTGGGCATGTTAATGAAAATCAGTTTTAAATAATTACTTGTGTTGCATTTTTGGGTAATTCATTATGTTTTTATGAAGTTGCTTGGCCTCAATTTTCCTTAATTGGATCCTTCTAGCATTGGTTTGCGTCAGGTGGTATCAGAGTGAAGTTTATTCCTGTTGGAGCCAAGAGTTGATCTTGTGGGAGTGAAAGATAACCTAGCAAGACTGATCTTACAAATTTGATCTTGTTGGTGATTAGATAATGTGATCTTGACTGTAGATCTATGGCACTAAACTTATGAAGCCCTAGTTGTTTGCAATATTGTAGATTGCAATCTGAATTGCATCTCACTTGGAAATTGTCACAAGGTGGTCAGTGAGGATTTGTTGTAGAGGGTTTATTTTGCATATCTTCAAGGATGCCTCTGAGAAGATTGGACCCTAGAGTTATTTTTTATCTTTGTGATACCGTGGATTCCCGTATCATAGAGAAGGTGAAATTAGATTTCAGATCTGAGATGGAACCGATGAAGAATGACATGGTCACTGAGATCATGAAAGCTATTACTAGTATAACTCAAAATTTTGGTACTGAGGATGGCTATGAAGAAGCTGCTAAAGAATTTGAACAAGTTGGATCTAGTGGTGATGACCAGAGGGATAGATCTAGTGAAGATAGAACTACTCAGTTACCTAGATCTGCTACTCGGTTTAGTAATTACTAAATGGAAGTTTCTACTTTCTTTGGTACTTTGAAGCCCAATAATCTGATTGACTAGATTGGTGAACTGGAAGATTTCTTTAAGATGGAAGAAATTGAAGATCCTCTTTGGGTGAGATTAGCACAGACAAAGTTGAAAGGAAATGCTTCTCTTTGGTGGAAGGAACTACAAAGAGATAGGGAGGATGGAGGTGAAATGAAGATCAATCGGTGGAGGGTTGATGGTGACAAAATTGAAAGCTAAGTTCATACTGGTTAATTATGAGCTTGATTTGTTTAAGAAGTTGCAAAATCTAAAGTAGAAGGATTTGTCTATTGAAGATTATACTAAGGAATTCTAAAAACTTAATATTTGGTTTGGTCATAGAGATCTTGGTAAGGAAAAGGTATCTCAGTATGTTAATGGTCTAAGATTCAATATTTAGGATGAGCTTGGTATGTTGAAGATTGATTCTATTGAAGATGCTTATCAGTATCCTATAAAGGAAGAAGATAAGTTGAAGAGGAAACAACCTAATAACTCCTGAGGGAAGGAGAAAATTTATCACTTGGCAAAGGATAAACTGACTGATCCAAAGATGAATAGAAACCCATGGAACCTAAGAAGAAGATAGGTAGAGTTATCATTAAGGGTACTTGTTATAACTGTGGAGAAGAAGGACACCGTTCTTTGATTTTTCATAGAAGAAGTTGACCGATGAATTGTTATGGTAAATGAGAACATTCAGAATGAACTTGAATTAGAGAACTTGCAGCTTCAGTGAACATTTCTCAATACAAAGGATGAACCTTTTCAAAGGAGTAATTTGTTTAGGACCTGATGCAAATTTGAAGGTAAAATCTGTGATGTTATTGTTTATAGTGGAAGTAATAATAACCTTGTTGCTAAGGACTTGGTTAGGAAACTTGGTTTGAATAGAATGAAACATTCACATCCTTATAGGATTGTCTTGTTATGAGATGATCATGCTATAGAAGTTAGAGAACAATGCTTCATTGATGTTCAGATTGGCCAATATAAGGATCTTTTGCTTTGTGAGATTGTGGAGATGAATAGTTGTGATATATTGCTTGGTAGACCTTGGCAGTATGATTGGAAAGCTATGTATGATTGTGTAAAGAATGTATTCACTATCGAGAAGGATGACAAGAATTCTTCACTGATGCCTTTGATGGATACAATGCTTGGTAGGAGAAACCTGAGTATTGGTAGCTGAGTTGAGTTGGTGGATCCAGAGAAAATGAATGATCAGTTTGGAAATCGACCTGTGTTGGCAAGTTGTCTATACTAAATTATATGACTAGATATAGAGTTTTCATTAAGGCAACAAAGTCATATAGCAATTTGTAATCAACCCACTATGTGTACAGATCAGAATTCAGTTAAGTGTTGAAGAATGGATAGTTAACAAAGTACCAAAGACTCAGAGCATCAGCGCACATGTGTACGGATGAACTAAGGTATGTACCCTAGAAGTTAAGGTTTTTAGACTATACTTATTCTTATTCTATGATTGCATAAGTAGATATGCACAAATGTGAAAGATACAGTCAGTTAAAGATGCATAGCCAGTGTGTGCCAGCAGTGAATAGAGCATGGAGCCGACAGTGACTATTTTTGTTTGTGATTATATTTTAATGTTGTAAGGGCTATGTGCCCATTGTATTTAGGTTTCCAACATATGTACATGAATAATTTTAAGCACACTTAAGCCAATTCACTTGGAAGCATTGTTTGTAATTAATTATTGAGCCGACCTAATTGTTTTGTTTATATCAGCGTATAAATATGAGATGCGCTCATTGTATTTGATATGGAAGTTATATAAAAGTTATGTAAAGTAGACTAGAGGTATTTGAAGATAGAATATGATGTATTATAGCTTTTCTAGAGGTCAAAGCATTAGCCCACCAAAGGAACTAATTTTACAAGCAGTGTCACAGCAACAGTTCACCAGCAGATATAGTGTGTATCTAATCTTAGAAAGTTGTAGCCTTCATCATTTGAGCAGTGAGCTCTAAGATAGTGAGTCCACTCCCCTAACAAGGATCATTGTAAAAAACTCCTAACAGGGTCTGACCCTTAACTAGGTCTACTATACTAAAAGCATTGTAAAGCTACTCCTAACAAGATAAAGGATCTTCTAGCAAGGATAAAAAAACACTAGTGCAGAATATTAGAGGGTATCGAGTCCCACTAGGGTTTTTACCTATTTGGGTTTCCCTGTAACCATATTGGTGTCATGTGTTGATTTCATGTTTCTTGTTTATGTGAATGTTTAATTCAGTACTTAAGCATTTATAATTCAGTATTTAGATTAAAGTGAAAAGTTAAATTACAGTGAACATTGATTTACCCCCGCCCCTCTTAGTGTTCCCATTCCTAAAAATTGGTATCAGAGCTCTGGTCCTCAGCAAAGAAGTTTAACCACTTGAGGAGATCATGGAAAAAGAATATTTGAAGAGGAATCTTGAAGCAGCTCTTGAAGAGTTGGACAACTCAGAAGGAGAAATTGAAAAACTAAAAGAAAAAGTCAATGATGCTCAATTAGTTATCAAGAGACTAAGAAAAGATTTCAAGGGACTCTCTAATAGTGATCTTGAAGAAAAATTTAAGAAGTTGAATAAAGAAAATGCATCCTTAGTGAGTTAGCTTGAAGAACTTGATAACAAAGTGATGAACAATCAAGATGTCTACAATGAACAAGTAAAGGAGAACCTTAAACTCAATGAAGAGTTAACGGAAGCAAATTTGGAAATCTTGGATCTAAAGAATTGCAAAGCAAGATTGGAGTCTTAATTGAAAGATGCAAAGAACCACATTGACAAATTGCACACCAGTTTTGATTTGATAGAATCTCAGTTGTGTGCAAGAAGAGTCAAAGGAGACACTAGCTATATTGGATACAATGAAGCACAAAATCACATTTATAAGATGCAAGCAATAAAGGAGACACAAAAGGAATCTACTGATACTAAGAAGACCAAAGATCAAACCAAAGACAATGGTAGTCCTCCTAAGAATGAGCGCAAGCCTATTGAATGCACCTATTTTGCATGTAACAAGCATGGACACATTACAAGGAACTATATAGAGGTAAAGCCTTTTAATAGTTATTATTATACATGTAATAGATTTGGTCATAGAGAAATCAATTGCAAGACTAGTAAGAAGAACATGATTCAGCATGATCAAAGAAATCAGAATCAGACCAATGCAAGAAGTTCTCAGAATGTTACATGTCAGATATGTAACTATAATGGTCATATAGCAAAGCAATGTAGAATGGTGACTCATGTCAATGTGCTGAGGAATAATAGACCTCCATTGATTTTTCACACCTATATCAAGGCTAGACATATCTCAAAGTTTTTTAGATCAAAGACACAAGGTTAGGAAAGCCCTAAAAAGGTCAAAGAACTCGTTTTGGATCCTGAAGCAAAAGTCAAGTTTGTGAAGGCATCAGAAGATGTGAGCATGATTTGGTTAGACGAAAAAGAAAGAAAATGTTGATGGTAATGTATTGGATGCATCCCCAGTGGATGCACCCTCTACATCTGCATGAATGGCCCTCAGGGTCATAGGGGGAGCTAATTTAGCTCTAGACCCCTACGTGGTTGGTATACTCATCCTTAGAGTATGTGCCTTTGGACTTAAGCTATTGGTGTGTATTGGAACCTTTGTACAAGATCACACATGTTGATTGTTAGTAGAACTCGAGTTTGAAAATTTGAAGTGACAACTTGGTTTACGTGAGTTGCATTAATGGAAAATTTCTTACTTTAAGTACACAAAAAGATGTTTTTTTACTCATTGCATTCATACTCAGAGTGATTGGAGAGCAAATTGAGCCTTGGAAGTTCTTGTGAAGATTTGGAGATTAAGTTATTAGTGATTGCAGTGCATTTGACTAGTTGCAAGAAACCCTAACTCGTTGCACTGGTTCGAAAGCCGTTAGAACATCTCAAAGATCCTTTGGAAAGTGAATATCAAGTAAGTCATGGCCACTCCTATTATTTTTTATGTTGCTTAGAAGAAGTGGTATGTTTTTAAAAGGCACCCATTTAAATCAACCCTAGATGATTTGGAGGGAGCATTTTCCTACACACCAATGGGCATCATGCATGTAGAAGACATAAGGGCTTACATTCATTATAAGAAGGAACCTGTTGGACTAGATAGATTGAGAGTGCACATGGACACAATGTTGAAATCAGATAAAACATTCATGGATGAATACACTAAATGGAATGATCACCCCATTGTTGAATATTCCACAACATATGAGTTCTATGAGGAAGAATGGATAAAGATATTATTGAGTAGAATCCATGAGGAATTTTTTTGGATTGGAGATGTACCAATAAAAATTATAGGACACTTGATTCATGAGATAACAGGCCTATCTAAGACAAGCGTTGTCCTTCCTGTGGGTAAGGATGTTAGGAAAATGGTGGAGCAAGTGTGTAAATCCAAAAGTGATAAGTGTAGCATGAATATTGAGCCAATAGAGAAACCAGACATTAAGTTAATGTCAATGATACTTGGTTATAGGTTTCATCATACCAACAGGGTGAATAGTGTGTCTATGGGCACTATTCTTACATCCATCCATCTTGTGCAAGAAGATGGAGAATTCAACTTGTGTGAGATCTTGCATGCACAGTTGATAGACAACATCAAGGCTATCAAACATGACAAGACTAAGGTATTTAGGTTTGGGTCCCTTATCATCTATATGTACCTCCATATAGTTGGTAAAGTGTTAGACTTGTATCTAGACAAGTCCATTCCTACCATGCCACAAATATCAAACAAAGAATGCACTAAAAGCACACTTAGAGATTTCATTACCTTGGAATTGAAGACCTTCAGAGAAAGGATGTAGATGAGGTATAGGATTCCTAAAAGTATTGTGGAGAAGTATAAAGATTCAATATGCTTCATGGTGGAGATTGATACTACTTGTATGGAAGCTATTGAGCCTAGAACTAAGTGGATTCATCCACTTGGGTATGAGGTTGAAGAAAAAATTCTTGAAGCTTATGCATAGGTACTATTATCAGCCCCTAAGGATGACAATGAACCTAGGTGGGGAACCTATGAAGAAAAATCTAGAGAAGTTGACGCTAAGCTGAATAGTGCTACAACTAAAAGAAAGGTTGCAAAAGTTATATCAAAAATCTTGAGGATACATGGTGTATCTCAAGCAAATCTTGACAAGGCTAGGGAAGAGAAGATTTCCCTAGAATTGAAGAGTACAGTAGTAGAGGAAGAATAGAAAGATCCTAAGATGAAGAAGATTAAAATTAAAAAAGATGATGGCATTCCTTTAGCGCCCAAAGAATCCAGTGATCCTATTGCTCCTCGAAAGTATGAACCAATGATCAGAAGGAAGAAATAAGTAAGCACTAGTCATCCATCCTCGCTAGCTACAAGGAGTAGGAGAAACATTCAAGCACCCCCTAAGGTAGGATTCAAACCAAGTCTCAAAACCTTGAGTGCAAGAATTATTGATGAGGGAAGAATTGATTAGGTAGGAAAGTTCTATGAGACTTACAGTGAAATTGATAAGCCAAAAATTCATAATATGATTATCAAACATATGATGAAGTTCAAGAAAATAGTTCTTGAAATGCAGACCTCTAATCCTAACAAAGTATGGAATATTTTAGAACACCTAAAAGGAAAAGAAAATGAAGAGGATATTAGAATAAGGGAAAAGGTGTTACAAGATACTTTGCCTATATGTTCTAAAGATGAAGAAGCACTAATATTGAAACTGGTAAAGCCACACCTAAGAACAAAAATAAGAACTTTGCATATCATGAACAAAGACTATGACCTGATAACTCAGTAACCAAAGAGAGCTTTTGAGAAGGTACTCTTGGAGAAATGGATTAGAATACCTACTACACTCATCACTCATACATCAAATAAGAAAGGTAAAGTAGCAAAGACCTCCTATGCACCAGTGACAGGTCCTCAAGACTCAGCACCCATAGCAGAAGTTCAAACTAAAGTAGATCAGTCTGTGCCCATATCAAAATCACCCAAAGATAGCACAATTATGATAAATAATGTGGAAATAGCCATGGCGGCTACTGATAAGGACTTGGACAAGTTTGAGGAAGAATTTGTCAACACTGAGGAAGCAAAAATCTTATGCAGCAATACCCCTCCCACTCAACAAGAAGAAGTAATCATAGAAGACATTTCTGGTGAGAAAGAAGTAAAAAAGAAAGATGAATCTTCTATTGATTTGGTCAAGATAAGACAAGTGGTGATGGACAACACTCCCATCACTCCCTCCTCAGCATTATTGTCAAGTTTAACACCTGACACTAGCAATTTGGACTCCTAGAAGGAAGAAGACCTGATTAAGTTTAGCGTCCTAGCTATGGAGAAGGCTAAGGAGAAGATGAGAAATCCCCTCCTAATGGAATCAATAAATATTATGAACAATTTACTTCTAGAGGATAAAAATATGGTAAATGTACATTCAGTTGATGATGTGAGCACAGTCTTATCACAGTTCAAAGTCAATTTCTCAAGCCTAGAAGAATTTGTGGCCATAGTGGTAGAAGAGAAGTACTTAAAGAAGAGACTCAATGAATTGATGAGTAATTTTGCACTAGAATTAAACTCTCTTAAGTCTGGTCAGACATCATTGAAGGAGTTTGCAGATCAAGGAAGGAAAGTAATTACAGAATCCATGGATCGGGATAAGTTCTTTGATGCACATCTTAAGAATATCAAAGATGAAAAGGCAATGATTGAGAAGGTGAAGAGCTCAATTCTGGATACCTCCACTGATGTAAATATGTGTAACAATGTCTATCAAGGTCAGTTAGACATAATTGAGAAGGAAGAGAAAGAAATGGAGAAGATAAGGTCTAGACAGACTTAGTTGAGGAATGCTCTTGTGCCCTCACTAGACATTCTCAGTCAGAACATAAAGGAGATTGATGCAACCATGATAACCTATGATCAAGGTCCAAGCATAGAATTGGAGAAGATGGAGAAGCTTCAATATGGATTATGCACCCATCTACAGATAGTCAATTCTCTAATAACCTTTTGGAAGACGGAGATCCAGAAACTCAAGATTTCATATCTAGATGTTTTCCATTAGTAAGTGTATGTAGATAAAGATTTTGATATACCTTTGTCATTAATGTCAAAGGGGGAGTTGTATAAAATATGGAGTATATAAGATGTATAGGGAGATATAAGTTTATGTGTATACAGATGTATAGAAGAAAAAATGTTTTGTGTAAAGGGACAGTTAGAAACTTGGCCATATTCCTTTGTTGCCATCAATGAAAAAGGGGGATATTTTAGGCAAGTTATCTATACTAAATTATATGACTAGATATAGATTTTTTGTTATGGTAACAAAGTCATATAGTAGTTTGGAGTTAGTGCACTATGTGTAAAGATCAGAATTCAGTTAAGTGTTGAAGACTAGACAGTTAACAAAGTACCAGAGACTCAGAGCATTAGCGCACATGTGTACGGATGAACTAAGGTATGCACCCTATAATTTAAGGTTTTTAGACTATACTTATGCTTATTCTATAATTGCATAAGTAGATATGCACATATGTGAAAGATATAGTCAGTTGAAGATGCACAACCAGTGTGTGCCAATAGTGAATAGAGCATGGAGCCGACAGTGACTATTTTGGTTTGTGATTATATTTTAATGTTGTAAGGGTTATGTGCCCATTATATTTAGCTTTTTGACATATGTACATGTATAATTGTAAGCACGCTTAAGCCAATTCACTTGGAAGCATTGTTTGTAATTAGTTATTGAGTTGACCTAATTATATGAGCATGTAAATATGAGATTCGCCCATTGTATTTGGTATGGAAGTTATATAAAAGTGATGTGAAGTAGAGAAGAGGTATGTAAAGAGAGCATATAATGTATTAGAGCTTTGCTAGAGGTCAAAGCATCAGCGTACCAAAGGAATTGATCTGACAAGCAGTGTCACAGCAATAGTTCACCAGCAGATATAGTGTGTATCTAATCTCAAAAGGTTGTAGCCTTCATCATTTGAGCAGTGAGCTCTAGGAAAGTGAGTCCACTCCCCTGATAGCGATCATTTTAAAAGACTCCTAATAGGGTCTGACCCTTAACCAAATCTACTATACTAAAAGCATTGTAAAGCTACTCCTAACAAGGTAAAGGATCTTCTAGCAAGGATCACAAAACACTAGTGCAGAATATTAGTAGGTATCAAGTCCCACCGGAGTTTTTACCTATTTGGGTTTCCCCATAACCATATTGGTGTCATGTGTTGATTTCATGTTTCTTGTTTATGTGAATGTTTAATTCAGTACTTAAGCATTTATAATTTAGTATTCAGATTAAAGTGAAAAGTTAAATTACAGTGAACACTGATTCACCCCCCCCCCCCCTCTGAGTGTTCCCATTCCTAACAACCTATGCATTGTCAAGAAAGGATTTGAAGAGATAGAGGAAACTAAAGTGGAAGAATATGTAAGCAAAGAATATGGAGGACTTGTATGTGAATAACTAGTTAGGATTTCATGTGTTGAATCTTGGAAGATGTTCTTCTCACATATAAACATCTTTTGGAACCTGGGGTGTCTGATGTAGGGGCATCGAAGGTTGAGGCAAGGGCATTCTGTGTCGTCAGTGAAGTTGCATAGGTGTTTATGTTTTGGCTGGTTTTTCTTAGTTACATCCTTGACCGACGACCTTGGTCGTTGAAGGAAGCTCAGTCACTAAAGGAACTTAGTAGTCTCTAATGCTTGGTGATAGTGTTACTTGATCTTTCCTACGATGCTCGGTCAACATTGGTGCTCGATGATGCTCGGCATGCTCAGTTAATTCACTAATGTTCAGTAGTTTTGACTTGCCAACTGGAGTCTTGTGTAATTTGTTGGGCCAACTTGGTGCCTTTATCATTTGTAATATTTTGTTGGATTCTCCTAGGTATATTTGGAGGCTGACATGCTGAATTATATATTTGTATACATTTTGTAAGCTAAATTCTATGGCATTTAATATTTTTTTAGGGAGAGTTAAGGGTTTCATCTTGCTGACTTGTGGCTGATGATTAGTATTTAAGGGGTGTGTGGGTAGATGTTTAAGGAGACAACTTAGAGAGTTGAAATGACTAGGTGGACTGACATGACTTAGCAGATCTGGATCTCAGACATGAAGATTGAAAGACTAAGTTGGCAAAGTTGTGGGAAAGATCTTGCATGATCTTGCAGATCAGATTTCTATCTGATAGTTTGTATTTATAGAGTTAGTGGTTTGCATACTTGGGAACAAGGAGGTTTTTTGGAGGCTTGTGAGCTCAAATTTAGATCTATCTTAGGGTTTCCATCAGTTTCTAATTGTCTTCAGAACTGAACTAGCTGGTAATTATGTTGGATCATGTTGTGGATCTTGCAGGATTATTTCTAATTGCAATTGGCCTCCTTACAGCCGGGCATGTTAATGAAAATCAATTTTAGACAATTACTTTGTTGCATTGTTGGGTAATCTGATGTTTTTTTCTAAAGTTGCTCAGCCTAAATTGTCCTTAATTGGATCCTTTTAGCCTTGGTCTATGTCATGTTGTCACATTAAATAATCATCAGCTCAATGATTATCTCATTCATCCCTTCCAACACTTTCTTAATATATGCAATATTTGTATAGTTTGTAGCAGAAGCAACATACTTAGCTTCGGCTGTAGACTAGGACATACAAGACTGCTTCTTACTTGTCCAGGTAACAAGTCTTTCACCAAATAAAAATGCTCCTTCGGTGGTACTTTTTTTGTCATCTACATTTCCAGCCCAATCAGCATCGGTGTAAACTCTGAGTTCAAATTTTCCATCCTTAGGATACCATAATCCATAGTCCTTTGTTTTCTTTAGGTATCTTAAGATTCTCTTTGTAGAAACCATGTGTGACTCCCTAGGATTTGTAGAAGATCTTGCAACAATCCCCACAACATGTGCAATATCTGGTCTACTATGTACTACATACATTAATTTACCAATCATAGACCTGTATAGTGTCTGGTTTACCTCTCTAGTTTCATCTTCTTTAGTCAGTTTGTAGCCTATGACCATTGGTGTTCCTATTGGTTTAGCATCTTCCATGCTAAATGTTCTCAGTACTTCTTTGATGTACTTGGATTGTGTGATGAATATCCCATCATTTTGTTGAATAACCTGTAGTCCTATAAAGAAATTAATCTCTCCAAACACAGACATTTCAAATTCTTTTCTCATCTCATCAGAAAATGAATTACATATGTGATCTTTTCCTCCAAAAATAATATCATCCACAAATATTTTAGTAGTTAAAATAGTGTCATCAGACTCACCTTTCATATACAAATTGTTCTTCTCACTAGTTCTAACAAATCCAATACTTAACAAATAAGTATGCAGCCTTTCATACTAGGCTCTTGGTGCTTTCTTTAAACCATATAAAGTTTTATGTAATCTACATACCATGTCTTTCTTGTTTGGATCAACAAACCCTTTTGTTTGTTCTATGTAGATTTCCTCTTTAATTATCCCATTCAGAAATGTAGACTTAACATCCATTTGATAAACTTTGAGCTTCTTATGTACTACATAATCCAATGACATTCAAACTCCTAGTCTAACAACAGGTGAAAAGGTTTCACCATAATCTATTCCTTCCTCCTGAGCATACCCCTTGCAAACTTGTCAGGCTTTATCCTTGTAACCTCTCCATTTTCAATCAACTCATTTCTGAAGATACACTTAGTACCGATAAAATTATTATCTTTAGGTCTAGGTACTAAGGTCCATGTCTTATTTTTCTCTATCTGTTCAATCTCCTCAGTCATTGCATTTACCCATTCTTCATTTTCCAATGCAACTTTAACATTTTTCGGTTCAAATTCACAAACTAAGCATGTACCTTGTCTTGAATTACTTCTTTTTTGCATGCCATCTTGCTTATCACCAATGATTTGGTTCTCAAGGTGATGTCTCCTAACAAATATTGGTAGTACATGATCTCTTCTTTGTTGTTCATCTTGTTCAGGTTCATTCACTTTCATGGTAGCCTCTTCCTGATCATCAATGTTGTTTTCCTGATCATCAAATTTTTCTTCATCACCAGTTGGGTACAGTCATTATCTATAATCCATGTATCATTTTTATTAAATTTAAAGAAAAGTGATGTCTCTACATACCTTTCTTCTTCCTCAGATTCATCCTTCATTGCAACAAACACTACTTCAACATCATCATCTGTGTCGGTCTTGGTATCATTCTCTTTAGCAATGTAGCATACATTTTTGCCTTTATCATTATTATCTTGATTGTCTCTATTGTATTGTCGATAACTCCTATTTTTTCTTCTAGATCATAGCTTCCTTCACCAAATCGATCCTTTTTTCTATCATCTTCTTTCCTGTTTGGACATCTAGCAGCAATATGACCAACTTCTTTGTAGTTAAAACATGCTAAAGGTAATTTGCCTCTATATCTACCTTTTCCTTTAGGTAACCTTCTAGCCATAAGAGCTTCAAGCTCATCAAGTTCATCATCAATATTACTATCATTGTCATCATTATTACTTCTACTACTAGATTTATCGATCTTCAGAGAAGTCAAGAAAGTAGACTCAACAGACAGTACAACACTATTATCAAAATTATCCAGCTCAAAAGTTTTAAGATTATTGATCAGACTATCAAGAGTGAGAGTACTATTGGGTGTAGACCTCATTTTGTCTATTGCAAATATTCTAATAGCATAAACTAGCAATAAGGTTCTCAAGATTTTACTTACCACTATTTCTTCATAAATGACACCACCAGATCCTCTGATAGCATTAACTACCTCCTTTATTTTGTTGGTGTATGTACTATGTTTTCTCTTTCTTTCATTTTCATATCATTGAATCTTCCTCTTAAAATTTCAGCTCTCTCTCTTCTGACATTTGCATCACCACTGTAAAATAGATTTTTTTTGTCCCACATTTCCTTTAAGGTAGTACAATATTTGACATCTTCAAATTTGGCATCTATTAGAGCAGCAACAATATCCATCATACTGATATTATGCTCATGTCTATCTCTTAACTGGTCAAGAGTCAAAGGTCCTGTAGGTGGTGCTAAGTAGCCATTATCTAATAGAGTGAGGGCATAATTCCCAATTCCAGATATATGAAGTCTCATTCGGCTTTGCCATATTGTAAAGTTGTCCTTGTTCAGCTTTGGCACTTCCCTCTTATACATTTTGTGATCTTTGTGCTAAAGTCCTTAAAACTCTATTCCAAGAAAGCAAGCAGCTCTGATACCAATTTTTAGAATAACTAAGAGGGGGGTGAATCAATTATCCACAGTGCCAAATACAAAATGTAAAACTTTAAAACAAATTCAACTTATTCTGCAACTCGGTAAAAAATAATACTAAACTATTTGTTCTTTTACTGATTATCAGTTAATTATTGATAGTGATTACTGACCAAATTAGATATGCAATATGTAAAGTATGACAATCAAACAATCACCACAATGAACACATAATACAAAAGATTTAACGTGGAAACCCTGTTAAGGGAAAAACCACCTAGGACTAGTAACCCAAAATATTTTCACTCTTCTTGAGTGAGCTCGATGAAGAGCCAACCTTGTTAAAAGTTACAAAACACACTGTAAGGTGTGACCTTGTTACAAGATTTAACACTAACAGTTATCTTGCAACTAGCATTCACTATGGGGTTGACAAGATAACAAATGTACATTCTTATCAATGACATTACAAGACTTTCAAGTCTACTCAGTTAAGAAATTTATCTAATTACAATGGTTAAACTGTAACAACAGTTGATCTAAATACAATACAACTTGATTTGCAGATGTTCAGATCTATTCTTAAGCTCATAAAATCCTCTGATCAATGTTTCTACTCAGTTCATCAATATTCAATAACTTACTGTCCCTCGGTAAAAAACTCTAGCTTGTAGTTTGGTTCTCCTTCAAGTAGTTTGATCAAGCATGCATGAAGCCATTTCACATGATATCTCTATAGTTTCCTTCCTCTTGCATTTTGTTTTTCACTATAAAACCCTGTTCTCTTAAATAGACAAGTAAACCATTTTATTTTCATCCATCAGATTTTGCCGCTTAACCTCCTTCGTTGATTTTGTCGCTTAAGCTTTCCTTGGAAGTTGTGTCAGTAATATGTTTTGATTCCATCCATTAGATCTTGCTTGAATTTTTCTATTCTTTTATCTCATAACAAACTTTATCTTCCATCCTGATTATGAGGTACTTTCTAGCTCATCAGTATTATCAGCTAAACTAATCATTTAGTTATTTTATCATACTTGGTTAACAAAGAAATGCATCGGTGAACACAAACTCGGTTTATACTATGATTAGTATACACTACACTACTTGGTGTATACTGGAATGCTTCATTAATCGACCACTCTGTTTTGCAACATTTTTCTTCTATCTTCATAACAGAATAATGCAACATAATCAAGTCAACAATATGAAGTCATAGACTCATCAATAAGTTACCAAGAGTATTCCTTATCCTTATTTGTCATATCCAGCTTCCTCAATATAGATATCTCAGTTCTTCATCTTTCTCTTCTCTTCTACAGATGTGTTAGATGTTTGAAACTACCATGATAAGTACTATCAAAACTAGTTGACATCAATGACAACATAAAATTGATTCAATTATCTTAAATAACCATTCAATGCTCGGTGATCTCTAATCACTTATAGTTCTTTAATCATGTTCTCAATCAATTTTAGTTCATCAGTAGCGCCTATCATGAACCCTATCATCACTAATATAGAAATGAACCTTCTTGATGATAATGCATTTGAATTTTGATCTATATTTTCTATCTCATCCAAATTGAATTGTGCATGTCTATAGGTCACATGCACACAAATATTGTAACTTGATTAGAATAATAATATTGACTCTGGAGCTCCTTTTGAGGGGAAAATGTATAGTTGTTCACAAAATCTACAAGTGAAAGAATACAACTGGGTGGGAAACAATTTTTGGAATAATGAAACTGTTTAGCTTGCCATCGTGCACCATAACAATGTTGGATATGTGGATAAACCATAGATTAAAATCTGTCCATGAACTGAAGGCACGGTTATTCACTATCCTTTAATACAATTTTTTTTTAATCAGCTCTTGTCTTCATTTGGTATATCTCATGTTCAAATCTCTTCCACTAGACTGGTGTTGTAACATCAATATTATCAAATTATAAAGGATATTTCTATAAATTTCCATAATTATTACATTCATTTTTTATACGTGTTGGACATTGAATTCATCCGAATCTTTTGATTTATCACATAAAATGGACTTCACAAATTCAGTTGTACTTCCAGTAACCATATCTAGGTTAAGTATTACCACAACCTTTTTAGAGGATTGCAAGTATAAGTGAAACTCAACATAATTTAGACAACAACATGTTTCACAAACCTTATTTATGTGGACGAAGCAAGGGTGCAACATCTCAAATATTCTCTAACCTATTTTCACATCATAAAATTCATGCTTGAATGCTTCAAACAATTCACTTTGTGTGGTGTCAACAAAATGTTTTGGATGTGAAATCTTCATACCGGTCTCTTCATCATTCATTTGTATAGTGTCCCTTCCATTGGAACAAACACAAGAGTGGTTGGTCCAAAAATCAATGACTCGTCTTCTTACATCTTCAAAAATTCTATCTTGACGAGGAACTCTACAAATTTGTACACAATTCTTTTTAATGTCCATATCCAACATATTTATCTTCCTAATATATCTTTGAATAGTTCTTTGAGATACCTTGAGTAAATTATAAATTGCTTGAAATTTATTTCTATGTGTCAATTTATTACTAGATATCATAGTCATCAACGCTCTTCTAGCTGCAATTGAATTTGATCCTCTATGATTTGCCCTGGTAACAATGCTCAATGCATCTTGTAAATTTTGAATTATTGTCTCTTTTACTTTACCTCCTAAAATTTTCCTATTATCAATACCCAATAACTCCCAAACTAGAGTCATTTATTTTTTCTTGAATAACTTTACAAACAATTGTACTTTTCCCACCAAAGATTTACTCTCAAAATATTCTATCCACATATTTTTGAGATGCAATTCAATAGTACTTTTAGGTACCAGGTGTTGTAGTGCAATTTATTTAATAATTGATTCCTCATTCATGTCCATCAAATTTTGCATTGTAGGATAAATATGTATACTTCAACTAGTACCAATTCCTCCCCTAGTTGAGTTGCACCTTCTACATTGATAGGTTCTTCTTCAACATCTACCAGTTGCTCTTCAACAAGTTTTGTATGACTTTTCATTTGGTCATCCCTTTTATAATCATATTTTCTTGTTCCATTCCTTGTATTTCCCATTGCTCAAATATCTAAGAAAGAAATTTTTTATTGTTTTACTCTTTCATCACTGAAAAAGTTGGCTTCACACTCGTTTGAAAATAAAATGTCTTTGAAACTTCCCTGAAAAAATGCCTCCTAGCTTTAAAAAATCCTTATATCCTAAAATAAGAATTAAAATTCACAATTGATATATATATTTTTTGAAAAATAAATTTTATAGATAGCCTTCAAATTGAAAGGGTGGGTCACCCACATGACCTCTCATGGGGGGCCAACCATTTAAGGTACTTGGTTGAGTCCTACTTGGCTAAGTCATCCTAGGTGGCATGCCAAGTTGGCAGCCAAACCTCCAAAAACACAAAAAATGCAAAATTTTGCACTTCTGGTGTTATTTTCTCTTCTACAAATAAAGAATTTCACAAAACTAAAACTACCCCTTTCTAGATCTTGGAACTATGATTCTGGACATATAAATTTAATATTATTTCAATTAGAAAATGTTAAGCAAATTTGCAAAAAAGTAGATGTAGGTATATAAAGATTGATAAGTCATTGATTTGGTAAATAAAAAAAAATACTAAATCAATTCAAAAAAAATTGAAATCATATACGACACTAGACAAGAGAATCTTCTTCAAGAATATATAATTTATTTGATTTTTGGTATATTTTTGATAGGGGAAAAGTGGTGGGAGACAAAAAAATGTTGATTTCGGGTAAGTTTGACTTTGAATACTTATAATGGGAAAATTATAGATAAAAAATACTTCTTTCTTTTTTCCTGTGCACTATATATACATGTCATCTTAAACATATTCTAAAATTCAAGGAACAAACAATGTTTTACTTATAATGATTTGACGAGAAGTAAACCCCCTGATTTGTAGTACTTTTAAAGAAATGGAAAATAGACCTAAAAAATTAAATAGCATATTAGTTTTTTTTTCAAAATAACTTTTAAAAATTATAGGCATACAATTCATCCCATTTCACACATTTCATCAGTTTATATCATCTCCAAATTCTAAATAGAAATATGACTTTTATGCCCTTGAAGTTTTTCAGTTTTGGTGTTGTTAGACTTTTTCTTTGTAAAAGGGTGACAACTTATTGTGCTTTTAACCCATTAAAAGTAACTATGTAAGCTTGATTACCTATTTGGCTCGTTGAACTCAAATTCCTACTCATCCTTGGAACATGCCTTACCTCTAGTAATAGCTAATAAATGCTATTTTACAACTTAATCTTAATTCTTCCCTTCCCAACAACTTGACAAGGTTCATTATTTCCCAAATAGACTAGCCCAAAATTCCCTTGGACATAATTAAGAAAATAAATTAAATGGGTATAGCATGAAATGGAGCCTCTAAATCTAGAACCCGTGAATCATTTAAATTTTCTAGGGAAAGAAGAAAAACATCTTCTTCAAATTTATTACTTACCACATTTCTCTCCTTATTTCCTTCTTGTTTGTCTCCTTTATTCTTCCAAGACCAACAATCTTTCTTCCTATGAATTGGTTTTAAATAGTACTCATTTGGTCCTCTAAATTGAGACCTCTGTCCCTTTGATTTTCCTTGTGAATTCCCACAACTTCTAGAATTATTTCCTCTCTCCTTTGATATGCCTCTACTTTTTGTATTCAAAACAATACTTGATGTCAATCCACTTGAGATTTTCCCAAGAATTTCCTCACTTAGACTAACACCAATAATATCATTAAAGTTTAGAGCATTTGAACTAGAAGTAGAGTTACTAATATCCATTACGCTATTCCAAATTTCAAGCAAAGAACACATAATCAAAAGAGCCATAATTTATTCATCAAAATTGACATTAAAAAATGATAATTAACTGGTAACCATATTAAACTCATTTAAATGATTAGAAAGTAACCCACCTTATAGAATTTTCATATTAAATAAATGATTAATAAGAAATACCTTATTCAAAGTAGAAGGATTTTCATATAACTTTGCTAGGATTTCCATCAACTCTTTAGTTGTCTTTTGTTGTGTAATATTAAATGTCATTAATTATGCCAAGAATAAATGAATACTTCTAAGTGCCTTTCTATCCAAAATATCTCAATCCTCATCCAATATTGTTGTCAGTTTCTTGGATTTTCCTTCCAATGATTGCCATAAATCCTTCTAATAAAGATAGTCCTTTATTGACATTTTCCATGATTAAAAGTTCTACCCATTAAACTTATCAACCTTCAACTTACCCTCATCTTACATTAGTACCACTCAACCATGAGACTTTCCTACAAAGGATAACTGAAAGAAACCCACTCTACTACCACTTGTTAGGATTAGAACAACAAAAACTTTAGTGGTGATTATTCACCATTTGATGAATATTGCATGTCGACAACCCCCGATTTGGTGAATATATTGGCCTTTTGGGATTGACCATATCGCCCTGCATTTATTAAAATTGGGCCCAATGCCCGAGCCCATTGCCCATCAGTTTATCTAATTTTGTTCATTTCTTTCACATTATTGCTAATGGCATATAATTTTTGGGCATGATATATTTTAAACATTCACCTATAATTTCCAAGCAGCCCCAAATGGACGGCCTATATTCACCAATAGTTTTAAATATATATTTTTAGGCAGCCCCAAATTTGCCAGGCATTTTATGGACGTGTGTCTCAAACTGATGCATTTTTGCCAACTTTATTAATCATACCAAGGTATTGGACAACCCATCATCACCTAGGTAATAAAACAAGACACATTATAATTACGCAGGCTTCGCCAAATATTTGGAGACCTAATAACTCTTACCAAATTTGCAAAAAAAGGATTAGTATAAATACATTCATAGATCAGTGGGGAACACCCCACAACACAACGGTAAGTTGTGAGCCTCTCATTAGGGAGGTCTTGGGTTCAAGTCTTCTTAAGCCCCTTGTTGATCTTGGCTTCGGCCTATTACACATAAAACAAAATATACATTCATAGATCAGTGTTATTGAAATATTGTATCCAATTTGGCTCTATTCAATTTGATTGATATCGAAGTTTAGATTATTGAATCTTGACTGCATCAGCGAGTCACGACTGCAATTGAATTTGAGGCAAAGGTAAGTGATTATTATTTTGTGACTATGTAAATTTGAGTTCATTCTTATTTAGTGGCAACCAATTAGTGAACAGTGGTGACCTCACACATGATTTAAGGGTCAATGAATTATATTTAAAATATATATATTATAGCTCTATTATCACTTTTTCAACAAGTAAACATTTGTTTTTTCACTGGTAGGCTGGAAGCCTTTAATTTGTTGAAGAATTGAGATGTCAAACAAGAATAAGGGTAAGGCTCCTGCATATGGGGAAAGCCAAGAGAAGCCAAAAAAATGTAGAACATTATCATCGTACTTTGGTCATGGTGTTGGAAATGTTTTTGGCCAAAATCGGGAAGCTACTCCATCACAAGAAGATTTTCAAGATTCACAACCTGAACCTACATGACATATTGAAGAAGTTAACGAACCTGATATCTTAGATCATGATGAACTTGAAGAATATTTTTAGTTACCCAGAATAGGCATAATGATATAATCGACCTGGATGAGACTGAGAATGTTAGAGAAGATGATGGTGTAGGGAAGACGAAAAGAAAATACAAATTAAAGAATGATAGAGAATCAAAAAGAGATCGAATGTACGATCTGTCGAGGAATTTTTAAGTAGAATGGGTGTCAAGGTATCCATTCATTGAACCCATGGACAATCTAATTAAAGGTGAGCCTCTAGTAGAATGCAAATGTAATATTTGCAGCTAGATAAATAAGAAGGAAAGGAGGTTGCAGCTAAAAATTGACACCATAGAGAAGCATATGGGTAAAGTTTACGAAAAGAAAACCATAGATGGAGTTCAAAAATCCATGATAAGATGGAAAGAAAAGGAGGAATCTCAGCATGTTAGGAATGCAAAATTATATGAATTTTAGCATAATATAAAAACAAAGCCTGGTGAAGTTAAAGGATCTATTGAAGCTTGTTTTGGAAAAGCATTGGTAGTAGAACTAATGGGAAAAGTTGTTTAGTTAAGTGTTGTGTTTAATATTTTGAGCAGAGGGCATCCTATGATAGACTACCCATCATTGAGTGTTTTATTACACTTTCTAAAAGTTTGTAACTATCCTAACAGTCATTGGTTAGTAAATATTGGATGGGAATGAGCAAGTTGTCTTGCCAAGGTTGAAAAATAGGATCTAAAGGAAAATATTAAAGAGTCAAATTTTATTGCATTATCTTTAGGCGAGGTTACAACAGAAGACAATACTTCATGGGTATGCATGCATGTTTATACTGTACATAATTTTGTTTTCCAACCTCATCTACTAACTATTTCTAAAATGAAGGATAATGCGACAACAAAAAATTTATTTGAACTAGTAAAGAGTTCTCTAATTGATTATGGAGGTATAAATGACATGACTATTGCCAAAAATCTGCTGTGTGTTGGAGCGGATGGAGCTTCAGTAATGCAAGGCCATAGGGGAAATCTTTGCACAAAGATAAAATGTTCTTGTTCACCCTATGTTACTCCCATTCACTGAATGGCCCACACAATGAATCTAGCTTTTGGAGTTGTCAGCAAGCATGCTTCAATACAAAAAATTGAAGTTTTCATCAAAGAGCTCTATCAATACTTATATCAAAGTTTGAAATGATTGATGGAATTTCAACACTTTGTCGAAGGACTAACTAATGGGAACAAGCTTCTTAAGGATAATGATACCAGATGGATCTCTTTGGATGGACCAACACATCAATTTTTTTTAGAATATCAATCATTGCTTGCTCTAATGAGCTCAAGTTGTGATGAAGCAGGGCAACTGAAATTTCCTACGCTACTGTGAATGTTAAGTAATGTAGAGACACTCTTAATATTAGAAGGTCTTCTCCCCATGCTTGAGGAAATGAAAAATTTAATGAAAAAATCCCAACAAAGAGCTATGTATATTGCACAATATGCTATACTACGTAAATTGACATGCATGACACTCGATAATCTCTATCGATCATTTGATGATGAAAAATTTTCCAGCTAGCTAAAAATCATAGATTTGGACAATCCTGATAAATTTTTTAAAAATAGTGCAAATGGGGAGTTATTTGTAGAAGTTTGTGGAGTTGAGATACCAATGCACTGCTTTGCCAGGATCGAGTTTGAGGAACTAGGAAAGAACCCTAGGAGGCGAGTATCAAGTATTAAAAGGGAAGACTTTACCAAGATCATTGAGTATATAATAGCTTCTATGAAGTGCATTGCCTTCAAGATCTTTCCACACATATTAGAGCAATATTCCCTTCAGTTAAACTACTTGAATCCATGGCTATTATGTTTCCTTGATATTGGAGTCTGAATAGTCCAAAAGATTTTAAAACTAAGCTACTAACTTTGATAGATCAGTTTTGCAAAACCAAGGAGTTAAATGGAGTAACTCTAAATGGAATTTTATATGGAAATAATTTGAGAGAGAAATGAGGTCATTTTTCATTGACAATGAGGGAATAATATAATATTATGCACAACCCTCTCGAAGATGGATCAGTATCAAGGCTTTGGAAAAATCTAGCTGAGAGCGAAATGTTGATTGATTCAATATCAGAATATTTCAAGCTTGTTGATTTATCTCTGACCATGATATTGGGGTCAGTGGAGGATGAGAGATTTTTTAGTACTTTTGAATACCTAAAGTCAAAGCTAAGAAACAAAATAGACAAGAATCTAGAAAATTTCTTGAGGCTCTATACATCCAGGTATGAAGTCGATACTTTTCTTTATGAAAGGGCACTGAAATTATGGAGGAAGAAATGTCAGAGAAGAGGGTTGGGTAAAATTTCAAACCAAAGTGGGACTAGGAGTGGGAATGCCAGAGACAATGATGTCATTGACTCATGTACTAGTACTGGTACTGCTAGCGATGAACATCATTTAAGCGGAGGTATGCAGAGTGAAGAAAACATATTGAAGAAACAAGGAAGCTATCAAGTTGATGGCAATGAATCTGATGATCTCAATAATGATATGATGTGGAAGCTTGAAGTTGAACCATTGTAGAAGTAGCAGGTCTTAGGTATTTATTAAACTTTTTCCTGAAGTCTATTGTCAGTTTCTATATCTCATCATCAGTCATGCATAATAGCATATTCCAATGTCAAAAACATGAATGTGGTTGATAATTTCATCAAGATTCAATTCCATAATTAATAATAGTTTTCATTTGCATTATAAAGCTCATATGGTACAATTATTGTAGATTTTTCATTATTTTTTTGACAGCATAGCAATTCATATGTTAAAATTCTTAGAAATACTGATTCTCATTAATTTAATTATAAATATGATACAATGTAACAATTCATTCATTAAAACTAGTAAGAACACAACTCTATGACTCTGTTTACAAAATTCAATGACTCAATACCCATTGGCAATTTGGCACATTGCCCAATTTCAATTTCATTACCCTAAGCCAATGACCTTGAATTCCCTTTTATAGAAACAAGGGAGCAACAAAAACTTCAGGTCGATTTGCCTAATGTAAAGTCTCAAAATCTAAATTAGTAAGACAACTACAAGTCTACAACATCTATACAAGTGTAGTTGTACATTTCTACATTTGACAAGCTAGTTTAGTAAATTAGCATTGGCAATAGCATCTGCAACATTGATCCTATTCAAAAAACAAAGTTCAAACTTGTTACTTTAAACTCAATTCTAGTATTTAGGATAATATCAAAGATATATAGTAAAGATATAGAGATGATTGAAACTAAAAGTACTTTCACATACTATGATTGATGAGATCAAGATGATTCTACCAGTTTCTTTAGTATGCTCCATTTTTCATCAGTTGGAAGGGAAAAATTTGTGATGTTATAGTAAATGACCTGTAACCTCGTGAGCCATCCATACTTGGAAGAGTGAGTTGAAAGCAATGTTCCTTCCATTACTGCATTCAAATTTGTCAATGTTTTGTAGTTTGCAATGCCTTCATTAGTTATGTCGTGAGAAAGCTTGCCTAAATCAGACATTATTGTGTCCTCCAACTTTTTTGTGTAAGCTTATCTTCCAATGAAATTTGATGATGAGTAATCAAGACTAGGACTCAACAAACCAAGAGATATCAATTTGGTTGTTTTACTATTCATCTTGGCAAGCTTTGGCTTGAATAAGGCAAGAGTTTCTTCTACTTCTGTTAGTTTCTGACATTTTTGAAAGACAAAGGTCACCTTTATTGTTGCACCAACGCGGTCCTGAATTTCCTTGCTTGCCAAATTCCTGTCACTAGTTCTGTTGATTTCTTGCATAATCTTCATTGCATTTTTATGTCCCTGACAAAAAAAATTGTTCATCTCAATGTGCTCTTTCAGCTTCTCAAAAATATCTCTAAGACTTTCATTCAGTTCAAACCAATCAAACAACCTATAACCACACATCTTTATTTTCCCACGGAAGAGTTTTTTTATTTGCTTGATTGTATTATTTACATGGTCATTCAAGTTGTTTTCATAATTTTTAATTATATTATTTTCCTTCTTTAGGTCTTCTCTCATTTCTGAGAACTGGTGTTCACTATGTTATTTTATTTTCTCTTCTTTCTCTTCCCACTATTTTATTTTTACCCTCTCATTCTCCAATTCTTTCTTTAAGTTATTGTTTGCATGTCCCGCATTCTCCAAGTTTTTGTATAAATTTAATGAAGAGGCTTTCTCATCCTCAAGTTTTTTTTTTCTCTGTTCCAATTTTTCCCTCAGAGCTTTTAGTTTTGTGTCCATATATTCTTGTTGTCCAATTGCTTCTTTAGAGGATGAATTTTTTATCCTTCTCTCTAATTCTTTGCACCTATTTTTTACTGCTTTCTCATTTTCCTTTACATTTACCAGGTCTACCTTTAACTTATCTACTGTGCCCTAAAGCTTTCCTTTCTCTCTCTCCAACTTCATCACTAAACTGTAGATCACTTGATTGCTCATTTTTGACACATTTATATTGTCCACATTTTTTATTTTGGATAAATCCATTTGGAGGGTGCTAACTTGAAATTGAGATGGATCTAACTGACTCTTTACAGGATTATTATCTCTACCTAGGGGCATAAAAACCATGAATTCCATCATATCTTTATTTGGGTAATATGTGGGAAATAACCTGTTGGATGCAAGTTCAACATCATGAGCTATAGCAATTGCTTCCATCTTCATTATCTTACTATTTTGCCTATTCATGTTTTTTGATTGTTCATAGTTAGTTACAAAATCATTATAATGAAAATAAGGGTTTTGTGACACAATTGGATGTTTGAATGGTGAAATAGCACTTGTACTAATGTCCGAGATTCCACCTATGTTTCTTGTGGTTATACTAATTCCACCATGAGGATTAGCAACACCTTGGCCCATTATAAGTGGAGTTTTTGGACTATTCTGAGGGTTTTGTCCTAAAGGTTGGGCAATTGTTGGACTCACAATCACCATTACCATTGTTGTACTAATACTTGTCATAACATTTTTCTTCTTTACATTTCCTTGATCTTTGGGAACCATTTTTTTCATGTCTATCTATAATGTCCTTTTCGGACCACTAGTTGTAGTTGTACCCATGATATCCATAGTTATGGGAGTGGCAATTGATTTAGATTGAATCTGAGTGCTTGATTCAAATTGAATTTGAGTGCTTGGAATAGGTGGAACTATATTTAAAGCTGGAACAAATGAAATTGATGATGAACTACAATTGATTGAGAACTTCATTGAAGAACTACAAGTGATTAGAGATCACCAAACACTGAAGTGTTATGTAAGATAATTAAATTAGTTTTATGTTGTCATTAATGTCAACTAGTTTTGACAGTACTTATCATGGTAGTTACAAACATCTAACACATCTTTAGAAGAGAAGAGAAAGATGAAGAACTGAGATATCTACATTGAGCAAGATGGAAAGGACATATGAGGATAAGGAATACTTTTGGTAACTTATTGACAAGTCTATGACTTCATATTGTTGACTTGATTATGTTACATTAATTCTATTATCAAGTTGGAAGCAATTTCTTACAAAGTAGTGTGGTCGGTTAATGAAGCATTCCAATAGACACTAAGCAGTGCAGTGTATACCGAGCATAATATAAACTGAGCCTGTGTTCACTGATGCATTTCTTTGTTAACCGAGTATGGACAAAAGAACTAAATGATCAGTTTAGCTGATGGAAGTTGATGAGCTGTAAATTACCTTGTAATTAGAGTTGGAGATAAAGTTTTTTACAAAGATCAATAGATAAAAAAATTTCAAGGAAGATCTGAAGGATAGAAACAAAACATGTTACTAACACATTATCCAAGGAAGGTTTAAGTGACAAAATGGATGAAGGAGAATAAGTGGTAAAATCTAATTGATGACAAGATAATAGTTTACATGTCTATTTAAGAGACTAGGATTTCATTATGAAACTTATGATGGAAGAAGGAGACTGTAAAAATATTGCGTGAATAGAGCTTCCTACATGCCTGATCAAATTGGTTAAGGAGAACTGAACTATAGAGATTACAGAGTGTCAGAAAGCTATAACTGAGAGACAGTAAGTCATTGATTATTGTTGAAATAGAATTGATATATTGATCAGAGGATTTGAATAAGCATAATATAGATCTGAATATCTGCAATAGAAGTTTTATTGTAATCAGGTCACCTATTATTATAGTTCAACCATTGTAATTAGATAAATCTCTTAACCAAGTGGACTTGAAAGTCTTGTAATGTCATTCATAGAGTGTACATTTGTTATCCTGTCAACCCCATAGTGAATGCTGGTTGCACGATAATGGTTAGTGTTAAATCCTCTAACAAGGTCATGCCTTACAGTGTGTTTTTTAACCTTTAACAGGGTTGGGTCTTCACCAACCTCACTTTAGAAGAGTGAACAATTTTTGGGTTGCTGGTCCTAGGTGGTTTTTCCCTTAACGGGGTTTCCATGTTAAATCTCTTGTGTTATGTGTTCATTGTGGTGATTTTTTGATTGTCATACTTTACATATTGCATATTGGATTTGATTGGTAATCAGTATAAGTTATTAACTAGTAATCGATAAAAGCACAGATAGTTTACTATTTTATGTTACCGAGCTGCAAAAGTTTGTGTAAATTTTTTTTTGATATACATTTTTTGATTTGGGACCGTGGATAACTGATTCACCCCCCTCTCAATTATTCTAACAATTGGTATCAGAGCATTGGTTGCTTGATACAAGCTATGTTGGTTTCTTCGAACAGAGTTTAAGGAATTCAACACAAAGATCACAAAATGTATAAGAGGGAAGTGCCAAAGCTAAACAAGGATAACTTCACAATATGGAAAAGCATGATGAAGCTACATGTATCTAGAATTTGGAATTCTTCCCTCACTCTAATGGAGAATGGCTACCTTACACCACCCACTGGACCTTTGACCCTTGATTAGTTAAGAGACAGACATGAGCATAATGTCACTATGATGGAGATTGTTGCTGCTCTAATAGATGTTGAATTTGAAGATATCAAGGACTATACTACTACTAAGAAAATGTGGGATAAACTTGTACAAGTTGATAGTGGTGATGTAAATGTAAAAAGAGCCAGAGCTAAAAGCTTAAGAGGAAGATTCGATGACATAAAGATGAAGGAAGGTGAAAATATAGTGCAATACACAAATCAGATAAAGGAAGTTGTTAATGCTATAAGAGGATCTGATGGTGTTATTGAAGAAGATATTGTGGTAAGCAAAATTCTTATAACCTTATTACTGGTTTATGTAATTAGAATATCTGCAATCCATGAAATGAGATCTGCTCATGGTAATACTCTCACTCTTGACAATCTAATTGGCAATTAATTGACAACATTTGAGCTTAACAATTAGGATAATAGTGTTGTACCGATTGTTGAGTCTGCTTTCATGACTTCTCTGAAGATTGGTAAGTCTAGTAGTAAACATGATGATAATGATAGCAATACTAACAATGAGCTTGATGAACTTGAAGCTCTCATGGCCACAAGATTACCTAAAGGTAAAGGTAGATATAAGGGAAAATTACCTTTAGCATGTTTTAACTATAAAGAAGTTGGTCATATTGCTCCTAGATGTCCAAACAAGAAGGAAGAGGATAGAAGCAAAGATCGATCTAGTGAAGGAAGCTATGGGAGAAGAAACAATGGAAGCTATCGACAATACAATAGGGACAATCAAGACAATAATGATAAAGGTAAAAAGCTTTGTTACATTGCTGAAGAAGATGATACAACATTGATTCAGATGATGATGTAGAAGTTGTATTTTTTACTATGGAGGATGATTTTGAGGAAGAAGAGAGGTATGTAGAAACAACACTGATTTCTTAAGTTAATAAAAATGATACATGGATAATAGATAGTGGTTGTACACATCACATGACTGGTGATGAAGAAAAATTTAATCATCTTGAGCAATACAATGGAGGATCTATGAAAATGGGTAATGATACACACTGTATGGTAAGAGGAAAAGGAACCTTGATGATAAATGATAGAATCAAATGTGAAAATTCTTATTGGGTAGAAGGACTACACTATAATTTGCTAAGTGTGACACATCTAGACAATTTAGGTCACCGAGTTGGTTTTGAGAGCAAGAAAGTAAAAATATTTGATGATGGAGGAAGACTTGTTGGAACTAGAGCACAATCGAAAGGTAATTTGTTTTACCTTGATAATGATGAGTCTTCTTGCTTGATGATGAAAAATGAAGATGCTTGGTTGTGGCATAAAAGGTTATGTCATGTGAATTTTGATAACATGATTAAGATTAGTAAAAAGAAAAGAGTTAGAGGTCTGCCTAACTTATCAAATGTTGATCATGTTTTGTATCATGAATGTCAAAAAGGTAAAATGACAAAATCTAGTTTCAAAATCAAAGATTATTCAACAAAGAAGATACTTGAGTTGGTTCATACCGACCTATGTGGTCCTATGAGAACTCAAAGTTACTATGGAGACATATTTCATTTTTTTTGTTGATGATTACACTAGATTAATGTCTATCATGTTCAAGTGGCATAAAGAAAATGTAGAGAAAGAGACTAGTAAAGTATTGAAATGCTTAAGATCTGATAGAGGAGGTGAATTTGTTTTTGATGAATTTACTAACTTTTGTAATGAGCATGGTACTAAAAGATAGGTCTCTACACCAAGGACACCTCAGTAGAATGGCATTGCTGAAAGGAGGAATAGGTTAATTGTTGACTACACAAGGACATTGATGATAGAGAAGAATTTAGCTCAGACAAATTGGAGAGAAGCAGTTAACATAGTTGTTTATGTTCTGAACCAAGTACAACTAAAGAAGGACAAACAAAACACCCTATGAGTTATGGTTTGGACACAAACCCACTATAAGTTACTTTAGAATTTTTGGAAGTAAATTCTTTATTCTAAAAGATGAAAGAAATGGAAAGTTTGACTCAAAAGGTGATGAAGGGATATTTCTTGGATATTCCACTAAAAAAAAAGCATACAAGTGTCTAAATAAGGTTACTAATAAAATGATTGAAAGTACTAATGTTAGGGTTGATGAGTTTGATGATAAGAATGTAAAAGAAAGTAGAAAGGAACCATAAGACTATGGTAGATTCACTTACATTGAACAACTAGAGTATCTATGGAAGCCACATACTGTGACAATCGATCAGCAGGAAAACAATGTCGAGGAACAAGAAAGAGAAACCGACAAGCAGGAAGGACCTACTGAGAAAGTGAATGAACCTGCATAGGATGAACAATAGAGAAGAGATCAAGTACTGGCAAGATTTGTTAGAAGACATCATCCTCAGACTCATAATTGGAGACAGACAAGCTGGAATGATGACAAGGAGTAGGACAAGACAAGGTACTATTAATATGATTTAGAACAACAGAGAGGGTAGGGGGGGTGAATCAGTTGTTCTCAAGTCCTGATGTATAAAATAACTTCAAAATTTTTTCCTTAAATCAGATCAAGAAACCAAAACAAATTCAGTCATCACTGATTCAATAATAGAAACATATAACTCAACAGTCCACTACTCAACTGTATCTAACTTGTAAAACACAGAAATGTTCTAACCAAAACATTCACACAAGTATGACACCAGGATTTATAGTGGAAACCCAATATGGGAAAAACCACTTTGTAACATGCTACTATTATTTTCAGTCTTTTGAAGTGAGCTCGGTTAAAAGCCAACTCTGTCAAAGGTTACAATACACACTGTCAAGTGTGACTTGGTTAAAGGATTTCAATCACCCTGTTAAAAGTGAACCTGGTCAAAGGACTTACATACACTCCATTAGAATGCAACCTTGTTCAAAGGATTTAACATATGACTGTTAGGTCAACCTCTGTTAAAAGGATTTTGAATGTTACAACTCACTTTATAAATATTAGATCCAATTCCATACACAAATGCTAGTTTACTAACTTTGAAACTTTGCTATCTCCACTTCTGATCTACTTAAAACTTTCCTTCAAGCAATCACCACACTTTTCTTTAGCCTTTTTTCTTATACAATCAATAAAAATTTTATGTTCTTCCAGCATCTCCTTCACCCATTCATTCACATACCTATTGCTTCGATTTCCTTAATACTTTCCTCTGTTAGGTTAAATTATCTTTTTCCGCTTAATCTCCTTCGTAGAACTTAGGGGTAGGTCAAATACATTGAATCTACCTACTTCATGTTCTTCATCTCCTCTTCTAGAATCATCTCAAATCTCATAAAGATTTACAATAAAATGTTTTACAGAGCATTAAATGCCTCCATACAATCAATAAATAAAGTCAACATATTTTACATAATCCAAGAATTCAACAATGTCAGCTCCAAATCCAAATTCTCTTCAAATATAAAATTGCTGATGCTCGGTCAATATTGTGATCATCCACTCAGTCTCCATGTAAAATGCTCAGTCACTACTAAAACTATTTCCTCGACAAATATTGTCTTCCTCGACAATTTACTAATACTCGGTCAACACTAGATTTTTGCTTGGCATCCACTAACTCGGTCGACTCTGTCATAACTCCACTTAAACATGATTTCTTCCTTTTTGCTTAGTTAAGCCTACTAGTTTAGTCTTCAATCTTACTAAGATAAACAATACATTGTCTCATCATTGTGCAACATAATCAAGTACACTTTGTAGTATCAAGATAACTCAACCTTTCCCTAGGTGCTATTGTTACCAACCTTTCTTTCCCTTCTCATCATAGATATAGTACATTCCTAAGTAGCAAGAGTCTTACTAGTTAAGGTTTGACATCAATGACAATACAACAATTATTTCAATTGTAGTTTCCAACAACCTCCATCTTTGGCATTGATGGCAACACCGTATGATATCACCTGAATAGCACATGGATTACCAACCAATCCAAAAAAAAAAACTTATCTGTCCATCAGAGAAAATTTATAATATCCTTAGCTTCATTTTGATTCAAAATCAATAAATCTCACTTCTTTGACCGTCAAAAGTATTCAGATCTCCCTCTATCCTGATCCTTCATTTTAGTTTATCTCCTCAGTTCATCTCTCTTACCTTCAGTTCATTAATTCATCTCCCTCTTTCTTTCAGGTTCATGTGTTATAGTATCATTTTAGTTCAATCTCCCTCTTTGATAAAAAATGCCAAAGAAGCAACTCAAACATACATGCAAAAGATGTAGATATATTTGTTTAGCACAATGTTTCTCCCTCTGTCATCTTGCTTATGATTGATTTGTTGTCTTTGCTTCTTCTTCATAGCTCTAGGATTGTCCTAAAGTGTGACAATCTTCTGCATCAATGTGTCAAATGTTCTATTGTAGCATATTTGATGCAGTGCTCCTAGCTTGGCTAAGAAGCCTCAGTTAGGGAAAGGACCCCTAATTGACTTGTCACGTACTCATGAGCTTCTTTAGGTAATGCTTTAGTGAATATGTCTACCAATTGTTCTTTTTTATTCACATATTCCATTCAGACTTCCTTGTCTTGTACCAATTCTTTCAAATAGTGATACTTGATTTCTATGTGCTTGGTCTTAGTGTGCATTACTGGATTCTTAAAAATATTGATAGCACTTGTGTTGTCACAAAAAATAACAATAGGTTTAGTGATTTCTTCTTTCATGCGTATCAACAACTCTTTTATCCATATCAAATTTGAACAGTTTACTGTAGCAGCAACATACTTGGCTTCAGCAGTAGATTGGGAAAGGCAATTTTGTTTCTTGCTTGTCCAAGAGACTAATCTCTATCCAAGAAAGAAAGCTCCTCCACTAGTGCTCTTTCTGTCATCTACATTTCCTATCCAATCAGCATTAGTATATACTCTAAGTTCAAATTTTTCATTCTTCTTGTAGTATAACCCATAGTCAGTAGTTCCTTTCAAGTATCTCATGATTCTTTTCACCGCCATCATGTGTTTTTCCTTAGGATTGTCAGAGAATCTTGCCACAATCCCAATAGCTAATGCAATATCAGGTCTACTATGTACAACATATTATAATTTTCCAATCATGGATCTATAGAAAGTCTGGTTAACTTCTACAGCATCATCATTCTGAGATAACTTTTGTCCAGTAATCATATGAGTTCCCACTAGTCTAGCATCTTCCATTCCAAAAGTTTTTAGTATTTCATTAACATACTTAGACTGTGTAATGAAAATACCTTTCTTCATCTGATATACTTGTAAACCAACAAAGAATTTGATCTCCCCAAACATACTCATCTCAAATTTAGTTTGTATTTCTTTTGAAAAACTTTTACACAATGCATCTTGTCCACCAAAAATAATGTCATCAAAAAAAATTTTGGCCAAAAAAATACCTCTACCTTCTTCATCTTTCATATACAGATTTCTTATGTCATTTGTCTTGGCAAATCCAATTTGTATCAGATAATTATGCAATCACTCATACCATGCTCTGGGAGCTTGTTTCAATCCATATAAAGCTTTGTTTAGTTTACATACCATGTGTCTTCTATTTGGATCAATAAAACCTTCTGGCTATTCTATGTAAACTTCTTCTTCTAGTATACCATTTAAAAATGTAAACTTGACATCGATTTGATATACCTTGAAATCTTTATAAGCAACATATGCAAGCAGAGTTCTTACTCCTGCCAATCTAGCCACAGGGGAAAATGTCTCCTCATAATCTATTCCTTCTTCTTGTGCGTAGCCTTTGCATACTAGTCTAGCTTTGGTCCTAGTGATTTCACCTTTTTCATTCAACTTGTTTTGAAATACCCACTTTGTTCCTATCACATTCTTATCTGTAGGTCTTGGCACCAGAGTCCAGGTTTCATTTTTCTCAATCTGGTCAATCTCTTCATTCATTGCTTGTATCCAGTCCTCATTTTAGGTTCAAATTCACATAGTAAGCATGTTGGATCTTTTGTCTTGCTTCTGGTCTAAATTCTAGTGTCTTTATCTCCAATTATCTATTTAGGCTTGTGATGTCTTCTTACATATTTTGCCAAAATAGGTTCAACATTTTTCTCTTCTATTTCATCATGTTCCCCAACAAGATTATTAGATTCAGCTTCTGAATGCTCGGTAACCTCTTCCTGATCCTCACCAACATTATCTTGCATCTCAGCATGTTCTTTCTCTCTCTCGGCACTATTTTCCTAACACTCGGCATCATCTGTCTGTCACTCGACATTGCTTGCCTAAGACTCGGCATCAGGTGTAGGTCTATTACCTGCCTCTTCTATTTCCTCAATGTACACAAAAGATTTGTAATCTTCTAGTTCTCTTTTTCTATCAGCCTCATTTATTTCTACATACTCATCAATTTTTACATTCACACTTTCCACAATTTTGTTAGTGTTAGAGTTCAAACACTTATAAGGTTTACTTTTTGTGGAGTAGCCTAGGAATATGCCTTCATCACTTTTAGCATTAAACTTTCCATTCCTATTGTCTTTCAATATGTAACACTTACTTCCAAAGATTCTAATGTATTTAACACTCGGTGCATGCCCATACCATAATTCATAGGGTGTCAGATTTGTACCTTTCTTGATCTATACCCAGTTATGAGTGTAAATAGCTGTACTTATAGCTTCTTTCTAGAATTTTTGTGCCACATTCTTTTCAATCAATAATGTCCTTGCATAGTCCAAAATAGATCTGTCTCTTCTTTCTACTATACCATTCTGTGAAGGTTTCCTAGGTGTAGACATATGTCTTTTGATTCCTCTATCATTGCAAAAAAGATTAAATTCATTTGATGTAAATTCTCCACCACGGTCAGATCTAAGACATTTTAGGTTTCTACCTGTCTCCTTCTCAACTTTAGCCAAATACCACTTGAAAATTTGAAAAGCATCAAATTTTTCTTTTAGAAACATTACATGCATCATCTTGGTATGATCATCAACAAACAAGATAAAATATCTAGCACCACAGTAACTTTGTACACCCATAGGTCCACAAAGGTTAGTATGAACCAAATCTAAAATGTGTTCAAAAGTAAAGGATTTGGTCTTGAAACTTGACTTAGTCATTTTTCCTAACTGGCATTCTTTGCACATCACATTTTCAGGTTTCTTCAATCTAGGTAGGCCTCTTACTTTCTTCTTCTTACTTATCTCTACTAGATTGTCAAAGTTAACATGACGTAGCCTCTTATGCCATAACCAAATGTCATCAAGTTGTGCAAACATACATATTTCTTTAGATAGGTCAAGATAGAACAAATTACCTCTAGTCTGCTCACCACTTCCAATCAGTTCACCAGTAGCATCAAATATCTTAGCTTTCTTGTGATGAAATTCCACTCGGTAACTAGTTCTGTTGAGCTGAGCAACACTTAACAAATTATCATTCAATCCTTCAACCCAATAAGAATTTTCACAAGAGATCTTATTAGTTAGTTTAATCAATCCTTTTCCTCTAATAGGACATGGTGCACCATTACCAAATGTTACTGTTACCCAAAGTTTCCCATCTTTCAATTCTAGCCTCTGCAAATGTCTAAGTCCCTGCTGCAACTCATTTTAGCTTGAGAAGTAGATCCTCAAAGTTTTATGCTTTGCACTTTAAACCCCATGATCTTCAATGTGTCACCATGTTTTAGTTCAGATCGCATCACTTAATTCGCAAAGCCCTCAGAGATATTTGAGTTTTAATGTTGCAGGAAATACTCAGGCCGCAGAGTTCCAAAAATGTTTAGTGTCGAAAACCCTCTGTGTTTTTGACCTTCGCTCTGAAATCTCAGTGTGTTTTCGACGTTCATTTTGAAAACCCTTTATGTTTTTTACCCCTTCTATGTTTTGCACTTCTTCCTCTGGCATCGGCATTTCACAAGCACGCAACTCTGACTAGGTGGGTCCCAGTCCCTCATGACCATTGCCAGTATGGTGAAGATCCAATGACTATCACATAATCTCATGGAATCTTTCGAGCCTATGAGATCATGTGACAACCATCCAATTAGAATCTCAATGACTCGTGGTTCCGTTTGTCAGAGAATCTTGTGGGTGCCAGGGTGGAAGATCTAATGGTGGTCGCATGTTCACATGGGATCTTCCGACCCCATGTGATCATGCGACAACTGTCCGATGAGATTCTTCTGTAGGTGGGTCCTTTCTTGGCTAGTGTGTTTGTTACTGATTGGCCGAGAGCTTGCGATGACAATGCAGTTGTCAATGGGGCCAGATTTTAATGGTGGAAATTTTAGAGGAGGTTGGTTTTGTCCTCTGAACTTTGCCGGGTCTGATAAGGTGTTTCTTTGATTGTGAATGGTTTAGCAGAACTCCACCCTTTTTTTAGCAAGTGCATGGTCGCACGGTTAAGAGATTTCACGTGGTCATTGGATGAGCTGAGGTTGGAAGAAACATTAGGCGACTTGGCGACTAAGGAAAAGGTGAACCCGAGGTAAAGCCAGGGTTAAAGTTGAAGTCAAAATGAGATCAAGGTATCTTACAGTTGGTCACATTATCGCATGCGGTCTCTTAACCACATGAGACCATGTGACAAATAGTCCACAGTCAGTAGTTGGCATCAAAAGGGCTTGTCGCATGATCTCATGTGGCTTTCTAACCCCATGCGATCATGCAACTAGCATTATTTTGAAATAGTGTAGCCCAGGTTTTACCAGTGTTTGATTTGTAGGACATGTGTGAAGCTGAGGGAGATTTTAAGAGGCTTGTCACATGATCGCATGAAGGCTTTTGAGCTCATGCGATCATGTGACCAGTGTTATTTCAAAGCGGTGCAACCATTTTTCATGGGCTTTTCTTCTATAGAGGATGTTGCAGCGGGGTAGCTCAAGAAATTGATGTTGCAGGACTTTCACAGTTAAGGGAGGATGATGATGAAGTCTAGGAGGCCGTCAGGAGTTGGTTCTTTGTCCCAGAAGGGTACCAATTAGCATTCATGGTGAGCTTGTTGTAGGAGGGTTGTTGAATCCAGGTTGTTTACCTATAGGCATGATCAAGTACAGAGATGGGCCTGAGAACAAGATATCTGATTGGACATAGTGTTGCAGATATATATTTATGATCAGATTTGTACCCTAGGGTTTGATATTAAATTGTAAATCTTGTAACCCTGGTTAATTTTGGACTCCTACCTACGTGCAGTGAGGGATGTATATATTGTTTTTTGAGAGCCTTAGGGCTGAGAATTCACATTTTTCAAAGAAGAAAGACTCTTTCTTGGGAAGCTATCTATGGCATTTCTTCCTGCCCTCTAGTTTCTCACATTTTGTAAATTCCCATTGATAATACAAATATTGTAGAGGTAGTTTGTGACAATCCTTCATATCCCTATGCTTCCTTGCTTGCATTATCTCTTATTGGATTAAGGTTTATGAATGCTTTCAGCGATATTTAGGGTTACTAATCCTTCTTACTTTTAGCTTATATGTGTACTACTATGTTTGATCTAATTTGAGTGAGTTTGTGGGTATTCTTTGGCCCCCTATCATTCTGTCTCATTCATCTGCCCTTTTGCTGAAGAGAATGTCTACATGTAGGTCATAGGTTGTGTCTAATGTTCAGGCCCTCTTATGAAATATTTATGCAAGCCTATTCAGTAAGTTGTGACCTACTAGACCTAGGTCTTTCACTAATTTTATGCCTCTATACTGAGATCCAAACCCTATTTTTGGTGCATCACCCAGTAGGATAGTTTTCTTTTAGTCATTTCCATTTCATGCACTCCTTCTATCCCTTTCCCCTCAAAGATTTACTTTCCTGTTAAGAGAAAACTAAGGTGATAATCCAAGAGGAACTAGCCTAGAACTTGGAGGTCTCATCTCGGTTAGCAAAGGTCCCACAACTTTGAGATGATTCCCATGTTATACTAAGTTATCAAGACCAAGAGAGCTTGAACAAAGGTGCAAAACTTAGTGTATAACAATTCTGGCACACCCGGTGGGACTGAAGTTCAGATTCATGTTCAAGGTATGCTATTTTTTATATGCTGATAGCATGCTACAGACCTAGAAGTGGTCATTTTGTTGCATATCTGGTGACTCTGGAAAGTCTACTAGTTTCAAAGGTCAAGTGCTGGTATGTTTTCAATCTTCATATTCAAGTTCCAACTGATTGCATGAGTAGACATGTCAAGTTACTATGGACAGTTAGGTTACTCACCATCCTATTATGAGAGGAATGCTCAATGGGCTGGTCAGTAGCCTTATCAAAGCCACCTAAAGCCTCCTTTTACCCCAAGCTATTATACTTCTTAGGGGTATCAATATATCCAGTATGCCCCAAATGAGTTTTCCCTTATGAAAAGTTATGAGAGGGCCCTTCAAGAAGATGGATCATGGGCACAAGAGGCACAATAAAAAATGTAAAGCCAGTTGCCCCGTCCTGCTTGGCACCCACCCCCCCCCCCCCCCCCCCCCCCCTTCTCAGCCTATTTAGCAATAGATGTAGACTCTGAGCTCAGACTTCAAGAAGATGCAGGAGGAAAAGAGTGTGTTTCTTGATTTGATTAAGCAAGTGTTTGAGATCAAGGAGCAGAGAGAGCAGGAGGCTCAGAGTTATTATGAAGATTCAGCTCCTTATCAAGTGATGGAGGCTCTTGTTGATGAGCAACAAGGCAATTTCAAGAGGAGATTAGATGCCGAGCTAACATGGAGACAGCAAGGTTGAGATCACTAATTGCTCAACAAGAGGCTCCTAGACCCCAAATCCCAAGCTGGAGGACCCATTTGCCTCAAGAGCCTACACATGAAGAGCTAGAAAAGAATTCATTTCTAAGTTTTAGGACTAGTTTTCCTTCTACGTCTCCCTCCGAGCCCCCTCAGTTTCACATCCCAAGTTTTAAGGCAAAAAATTATTTTCAAGAGGCTGTGCTTGAGATGCAGCCCACCACTCTACAAGAGCAGCCTATTTAGAGAAGTGAGTTATCCCAAGAGACCCCTCTAGTCTCTCAGGATGACGAGATGATTTGGATTCCCCAATGGACTCTACCTCCTGGTTGTCAGATGCTAAGTCTTTTGAAAGATACTAGTCTAGTATCAGAGCAAGGGCCTGTGGTGAATGAACTTTCATGTGATTAGGAGGAGAGGACATCTGAGGTGTTAGTGCAGAGTGATGATTGTGGTGAAATCAAGTAGCAAGATGGGGAGGTGGAGATTGATGACCAACCTGAGCTCTTGGCTGCCTTGCTTGATGAGCTTCCCCTCTTTGTTGATGATGAAGAAGAGGCCATGCCATTGCCTATGGCTAAGGATCAATCAGAACAAAAGCTTCACCATCAACAGGAGGTTGATATAGAAGAGAATGCCATGTCCTTAATGGATGAGCTGCCTGGTTTCATTGAGAAGGGTGATAAAGATGTGATCATAGCCACCCCATTGAAGTTGTAGCAGCTAGAACAAATTAATCTTGAGGATATGCTGATTCATGAGCTTGATCTCATCTTTGAGGAGGAGACTTCCCAATGTGCAGAGGATAACCAGAGCCTTGACAAAGATTATTTGGGAAGTATCATAGATGGCTTGTATATGGAGCTTGATTGTAATGAGCTCTTGGCCTGTTTACAAGAAGAGGATGATGGTTCCTTGACCATAGTTGAGGAGTTGACATGGCTGTCCATGATGGAAGGAAACCATGAAGATAAGGAAGAAGCCATTAAGGAAGGTCCTGCCTTCAGACTTTCAAGAGGCTACCCCATCAGATATTTGGCCCAAAAAGAGTTCACTGAGACACCTCCATATGATCCATTTGAGGTGATTGAACTTGATCTTATTTTTGCAGAGGCAATGCATCCTCATTTGCCAAATTTTTATGTGCCTCACATCATTGTAGCTATCCTGATGAGTCCAATGCAAAATATCCTAATGAGGAGGGGTAGTTATTTTAGCACACCAGTGAATGGTTTTGTTTAACCAAGTTTCTGCACTAGTTAGTTTATCTTAGGTTAGTCTCCCTTGTTTTTTGTCCTTGTTTTCTAGATTAAGTTTTTCCTACTTTCCAAGAAGCGCTCGAGCATAGTCTAGTTCAGTTTTGTCCCTCTATCAAAGTTTTGTGTTCTTATTGACCCCATGCCCAATGGATACATCAAGGCCACTAGTTTTATAATGTCTAGCAGACTGACATCCCGCAAAAGTCACCAAAATGTTACCCAAAGTTTCCCATCTTTCAATTCTGGCCTCTACAAATGTCTAAGTCCCTACTGCAACTCATTTTAGCTTGCGAAGTAGATCCTCAAAGTTTTATGCTTTGCACTCTAAACCCCATGATCTTCAATGTGTCACCATGTTTCATTTCAGATTGCATCACTTAATTCACAAAGCCCTCAGAGATATTCAATTTTTAATGTTGTAGGAAATACTCAGGCGGCAGAGTTCCAAAAATGTTCAGTGTTGAAAACCCTCTATGTTTTCAACCTTCGCTCTGAAAGCCCAGTGTGTTTTCAACATTTGTTTTGAAAACCCTCTATGTTTTTGACCCCTTCTGTGTTTCACATTTCTTCCTCTAGCATTTGCATTTCACAAGCATGCAACTCTGACCAGGTGGGTCCCAATCCCTCATGACCATTGCCAGTGTGGTGAAGATTCGACGGCTGTCTCATAATCTCATGCAATCTTCCGAGCCCATGAGATCATGCAACAACCATTTGATTAGAATCTTAGTGGCTCGTTGGTCCATTTGTCAGAGAATCTTACAGGCGCTAGATCGAAAGATCCGATGGTGGTCACATGTTCGCATGGGATTTTTTGACCCCTTGTGATCATGCGACAACCATCTGATGAGATTCTTTTGTAGGTGAGTCCTTTCTTGGCTAGTGTGTTCATTGCTGATTGGCCGAGAGCTTGTGATAATAAGGCAGTTGTTAGTGGGGCCAGCTTTTAATGTTGGAAATTTTAGAGGAGGTTGGTTTTGTCCTCTGAACTTGGCAGGGTCCGATAAGGTGTTTCTTTGATCATGAATGGTTTAGCAGAGCTCCACCTTTTTTTTAGCAAGTGCACAGTTGCGCGGTTAAGAGATTTTGCATGGTCGCTAGATGAGCCGGGGTTGGAAGAAACATCAAGTGACTTGGCGACTAAGGAAAAGGTGAACACGAGGTAAAGCCAAGGTTAAAGTTGCAGTCAAAATGAGCCAGAGGTATCTTATGTGTGACATCTTGCAGTTGGTCGCATGATCGCATCCGGTCTCTTAACTACATGCGACCATGCGACAAGTGGTCCGTGATCGGTAGTTGGCATCAAAAGGGCTTGTCCCTGATCGCATGTGGCTTTCTAACCCTATGCGATCATGTGACAAGCGTTATTTCAATATAGTGTAGCCTGAGTTTTACCAGTGTTTGATTTGCAGGACGTGTGCGAAGTTGAGGGAGATTCTAAGAGGCTTGTTGCATGATCACATGAAGGCTTTTGAGCTCATGCAATCATGCGACCAATGCTATTTCAAAGCGGTGCAACCATTTTTTGTGGGCTTTTCTTCTACAAAGGATGTTGTGGTGGGGTAGCTTAAGAAATTGATGTTGTGGGACATGTGCAATTAAGGGAGGATGATGATGAAGTCTAGGTGGCCATTAGGAGTTAGTTCTTTGTCCCAATAGGGTACCAGTTAGCATTCATGGAAAGCCTATTGCAGGAGGGTTGTTGAATCCAGGTTGTTTACCTACAGGCATGATCAAGTACAGAGATGGGCATGAGAACAAGATATCTAATCAGACATAGTGTTCTAGATATATATTTATGATCAAATTTGTACCCTAGGGTTTGATATTAAATTGTAAATCTTGTAACCCTAGTTAATTTTGGACTCCTGCTTGCATGCAGTGAGGGATGTATATATTGTTTTTTGAGAGCCTTAGGTCTGAGAATTCACATTTTGTAAAGAAGAAAGACTCTTTCTTGGGAACCTATCTATGGCATTTCTTCCTACCCTCTGGTTTCTCACATTCTATAAATTCCCATTGATAATACAAATATTGCAGAGGTAGTTTGTGACAATCCTTCATGTCCCTGTGCTTCCTTGTTTGCATTGTCTCTTATTAGATTAAGGTTTATGAATGCTTTCAGCAATATTTAGGGTTCTTGATCCCTCTTACTTTCATCTTATATGTGTACTACTATGTTTGATCTAATTTGAGTGAGTTTGTGGGTATTCTTAAGCCCCCTGTCATTCTGTCTCATTCCTGTGCCCTTTTGCTGAAGAGAATGTCTGCCTGTAGGTCATAGATTGTGTCTAATGTTCAGGCCCTCTTATGAAATATTTATGCAAGCCTATTCAGTAAGTTGTGATCTACTAGACCTAGGTCTTTCACTGATTTCATCCCTCTATACTGAGATCCAAACCTTATTTTTGGTGCATCACCTAGTAGGATAGTTTGTTTTCAGTCATTTCCATTTCATGCACTCCTTCTATCCCTTTCCCCTCAAAGATTTACTTTCCTATTAAGAGAAAATTAAGGTGATAATCCAAGAGGAACCAGCCTAGAACCTGGAGGTCTCATCTTGGTTAGCAAAGGTCCCACAACCTTGAGATGATTCCCATGTTATGCTGAGTTATCAAGACCAAGAGAGCTTGATCAGAGGCACAAAACTCAGTGTATAACAGTTACACTTTTACCTTTATAATGATGTAGGGTCTCAAACTTACTCTTGTCACCAGTCATGTGATGTGAACAACCACTGTCAATAATCCATTTATCATTCTTGTTCACATAGGAAATTAATGCAATTTTTTCATCCTCATTAGGTTCATCTTTCATTGCAACATAGACTACCTCAATTTCAAAATCATCACTATCAATGTCAGTCTCTTCTTCAGCAATGTAATAGGATTTATTACCTTTTTCTTTGTAGTCTTTGTACCTTTAGTAGCCTTTGTCATCTCTTCTATCTTTGTGCCTATTGTTTCTTTCCTCATCTTTATCCTTCCTGTCAGGACATCTAGCAGCTATATGACCGATTGTGTTACATGCAAAACATATAATAGGGAGTTTACCTTTATATTTTCCTTTTCCTCTTCTTAGTCTTCTAGCCATAAGAGCTTCTAGATCTTCAAGATCTTCATTAGAAGTCTCATTTTCATCTTCACTTTCACTTTCACTTTCACTGATGCGTCTTTCTTTTTCCTTCTTAGGCTTGTTTAGGACTAACTATGACTTAAAAGTAGATTCAACATTTCCAATACTACCAACAGTGAAATTATCATAATTAGATAGTTCAAAAGTAGTCAGCTTGCCAATCAAACCTTCTAAAATAAGCACATTTGTAGAGTTACATCTTGATTCTTGAATAGCTAAGATCTTAATAGCATATATAGGACATAGAGTTCTTAACACTTTTCCAATTATAGTCTCATCATCAATAGTTCCATTTGCTCCTCTAATAGCATTCACAACTTTTATTCTACCATAATATTGTGCAATGTTTTCATCTTCATCCATTCTCATTTCATCAAACTTACCTCTAAGACTCTTGGCTTTAACTTTTAGTACATATAGATCACCACCATAGATCTTTGCAAGAGTGTCCCACATATCTTTAGCAGTTGTGTAGTCCTTAATGTCCTCAAATTTTGGATAGCTTAGGGAAGATGCAATTTCCAACATTGCCTGATTGTGTTTTTGCTTGGCTCTCATTTCCTTGACAGTCAAAGGTGCAATAGGTGTGACATAGTCATGCTCAATGTAGTACTTTGCAGAATCACCAATACTGGCTAGATGTAGCTTCATCAAGATTTGTCATGCAGGGAAGTTATCTTTGTTTAGCTTCGGTACCTCCTTCTTATACATCTTGATCATTTGCTTCAAGTCCCTTTAAACTTTCTTTCTATAAACACTAATAAGCAACACAGCTCTGATACCAATTGTTAATATGATTTAGAACAACAAAGAGGGGGGGGTGAATTGGTTGTTCTCAAGTCCTGATGTATAAAATAACTTTAAAAACTTTTCCTTAAATCAGATCAAGCAACCAAAACAAACTCAGTCATCACTGATTCAATAATAGAAACATATAACTCAATAGTCCACTACCTAGCTGTATCTAACTTGTAAACCACAGAAATGTTCAAACTAAAACATTCACACAAGTATGACACCAGGATTTATAGTGGAAACCCAATATGCAAAAAACCACTTTGTAACATGCTACTATTATTTTCACTCTTCTAAAGTGAGCTCGGTTAAAAGCAAACCCTATCAAAGATTACAATACACACTGTCAAGTGTGACCTGATTAAAGGATTTCAATCACCCTGTTAAAAGTGAGCCTGGTCAAAGGACTTACATACACTCCATTAGAATGCAACCTTGTTCAAAGGATTTAACATATGACTGTTAGGTCAACCTCTGTTAAAAAGATTTTGACTATTACAATGGTTAGAAAGTAGCAGTAGTATTGATCTGAAAACATACAACTCACTTTGCAAATATCAGATCCAATTCCGTACATAAATGCTAGTTTATTGACTTTGAAACTTTTCCATCTCCACTTCTGATCTGCTTGGAACTTTCCTTGAAGCAATCACCACACTTTTCTTCAGCCTTTTCACTTATACAGTCAATGAAAATTTACTGTTCTTCCAGCATCTCCTTCACCCATTCATTCACATACCTAATGCTTTGGTTTCCTTAATACTTTCCTCTGTTAGGTTAACTTATCTTTTGCCGCTTAATCTCCTTCATAGATCTTAGGGTTAGGTCAAATACATTGAATCTACCCACTTCATGTTCTTTGTCTCCTCTTTTAGAATCATCTCAAATCTCATAAAGATTTACAATAAAATATTTTAAAAAGCATTAAATGCCTCCATACAATCAATAAATAAAGTCAACAGGTTTTACATAATCCAAGAATTCAACAATGTCGGCTCCAAATCTGAATTCTCTTCAAATATAAAATTGCTGATGCTCGGTCAATACTATGATCATCCACTCGGTCTCCATGAAAAATGCTCGGTCACTACTAAAACTATTTCCTCGGCAAATACTGTCTTCCTCGGCAATTTACTGATACTCGGTCGACACTAGATTTTTTCTCAGCATCCTCTAACTTGGTCGACTCTATCATAACTCGGCTTAAACATGATTTCTTTCTTTTTGCTTAGTTAAGCCTACTAGTTTAGTCTTCAATCTTACTAAGATAAATAATACATTGTCTCATCATTGTGCAACATAATCAAGTACACTTTGCAGTATCAAGATAACTCAACCTTTCCCTAGGTGCTATTGTTACCAACCTTTCTTTCCCTTCTCATCATAGATATAGTAATTTCTTAAGTAGCAACAATCTTACCAGTTAAGGTTTGACATCAATTACAATACAGCAATTGTTTCAATTGCAGTTTCCAATAGGTACATGTTTAGTTTTTGAATATGAACCAAAGAATGTTAAAGTTGCATTGGAAAATGATGAATGGGTTAATGAAATGAAAGAAGAAATAGAACAGATTGAGAAAAACAAGACATGGACTTTAGTACCCAGACCTAAAGATAAGAATGTTATCGGTACTAAATGGATATTCGGGAATAAGCTTAATGAAAATGGAGAGGTAACAAGGAACAAAGCTAGATTGGTATGCAAGGGTTATGCATAGGAGGAAGGAATAGATTATGGTGAAAATTTTGCACTTTTTGATAGATTAGAAGGAGTCAAAATGTTGCTTGCATATGTTGCACACAAGAAGTTCAAAGTTTACCAAACAAATGTTAAATCAACTTTTCTAAATGGGATACTTGAAGAAGAAGTCTACATAGAACAACTAGAAGGGTTTGTTGATCTAGACAAGAAAGATATGGTATGTAGATTACATAAATCTTTATATATTTTGAAGCAAGCACCTAGAGCTTGGTATGAAAGGCTGCATAATTATTTGTTGATTATTGGATTTGTTAGAACTAGTGAGAATAGCAATCTGTATATGAAAGGAGATTTAGATGATACTATCTTGATTGCTAAAATATTTGTGGATGACATAATATTTGGAGGACAATATCATATATGTAAATCATTTGGTGATGAAATGAGAAAATAATTTGAAATGTCTATGTTTGTAGAGATTAAGTTCTTTCTAGGACTATAGGTTATTCAGCTGAATGATGGTATATTCATAACACAATCTAAATATATCAAGGAAGTATTGAGAACATTTGGCATGGAAGATTCTAAACCAGTTGGAACACTGATGGTCACAAGTTGCAAACCGGCTAAAGATGATGAAACTATAGAGGTAAACTAGACACTGTACCGATCTATGATTAGTAAATTAATGTATGTAGTGCATAGTAGACCAGATATAGGACATGTTGTGGAGATTATTGCAAGATTTTTTGCAAATCCTAGGGAGTCACACATGGTTGCTACAAAGAGGATCTTAAGATACCTGAAGAAATAAGAAGCCTATGGATTATGGTATCCTAAGGATGGCAAGTTTGAACTCAGAGTCTACACCGACGTTGATTGGGCTGGAAATGTGGATGACAGAAAAAGAACCACCAAAGGAGCATTTTACTTTGGTGAAAGACTTGTTACATGGATAAGTAAGAAATAGTCTTATATTTCCCATTCTACAGCCGAAGCAAAGAATGTTGCTACTGCTACAAACTATTCAAATATTGCATATATCAAGCAAGTGTTGGAAGGTATGAATGAGGTAATCACTGAGCCGATAATTATATATTGTGACAAGACTAGTACCATAAACATTTCAAAGAATCCAGTGATGCACTCAAAAACAAAACACATATCTATTAAGTATCACTACTTAAGAGAACAAGTACAAGAGAAGCAAGTAAAGCTAGAATTTGTTACATCTAAAGAGCAACTTGTAGACATATTTACAAAGCCTCTACTGAAGGATACATTTGAATACTTGAGAACTAGACTTGGGGTCTGTCCCCTATCTACCAGTCACTAATGTGATTTGGAGGTTTCATCAACCTAATCTTATCAAAAGATCATACATGTTGATGTAGCATTGTTCACACTTTGGATTTTTGTCTAAGGTTGTGAAAAGTTTGAAGAACTGGAATAGATTGGCATAACAGTATACAAAGATATAGAGAATGCACCGGACAATAGAGAGTTACATAGCTACTAGAGGACTATATGTTTATGTGTTTCTTTGGCATTGTTGTCAAAGGGAGAGATAAACAATATGATAACTGAGGAGAACATTGAAACATCTATCTAAGGGAGAGATCTGAAATGAAAGGGAGAGCATTGAAGATCAGTTACTGAGAACAGAAGAAGAAATCTGAGAGCTACAAAGATCATATCTGTAGAAGATAGTCTAAACTTGTAATGTTGTTAAGTAACATAGTAATTAAACATATTAAGCTAGGGAGAGCTTGTACCGAGATAAAACATATGTTTCTAGAGTTGTAGAATACATGTTTAGTATGTGTATGGTATACTTCATATTGCTTGAGTTTCCATCAATGCCAAAGGGAGAGACTGATGAACTACAACTGATTGAGAACTTCATTGAAGAACTACAAGTTTTTAGAGATCACCGAACACTAAAGTGTTATATAAGATAATTAAATCAGTTTTATGTTGTCATTGATGTCAACTAGCTTTGACAGTACTTATCATGGTAGTTACAAATATCTAACACATTTGTAGAAGAGAAGAGAAAGATGAAGAACTGAGATATATACATTGAGGAAGATGGAAAGGATAGATGAGGATAAGGAATAGACTTATTGATGAGTCTATGACTTCATATTGTTGACTTGATTATGTTACATTAATATGTTAAGAAGTTGGAAGAAATTTCTTACAAAGTAGTGTGGGTCATTAATGAAGCATTCCAGTATACACCGAGCAGTGTAGTGTATACCGAGCATAGTATAAACCAAGCTTGTGTTCACCAATGCATTTCTTTGTAAACCGAGTATGGACAAAAGAACTAAATGATCAGTTTAGCTGATGGAAGTTGATGAGCTGTAAAGTACCTCATAATTAGAGTTGCAGATAAAGTTTGTTATGAAGATCAACAGCTAACAAAATTCAAGGAAGATCTAAAGGATGGAAACAAAACACGTTACTGACACATCAGCCGAGGAAGGTTTAAGCAGCAAAATGGATGAAGGATAATAAGTGGAAAAATTTGATGGATGAGAAGATAATAGTTTACATGTCTATTTAAGAGACTAGGGTTTCATTATGAAACTTATGCCAGAAGAAGGAGAGTGTAGAACTATTGTGTGAACAAAGCTTCATGCATGCTTGATCAAAGTGGTTAAGGAGAACCGAACTACAAAGATTACTGATCATCAAAAAGCTATAACTGAGAGACAATAAGTCATTGATTATTGTTGAAACATAATTGATATATTGATCAGAGGATTTGAATGAGCATAATATAGATGTGAACATCTACAATAGAAATTGTATTCTAATCAGATAACCCACTGTTATAGTTTAACCATTCTAAGTAGATAAATCTCTTAACTGAGTGGACTTGAAAGTCTTGTAATGTCATTCATAGAGTATACATTTGTTATCCTATCAACCCCATAGTGAATGTCTATTGGAAGATAAAAGTTAGTGTTAAATCCTCTAAAAAGGTCACACCTTATAGTGTGTTTTGTAACCTTTAATAGGGTTGGGTCTTCACCGACCTCACTTTAGAAGAGTGAACAATTTTTGGGTTTTCGGTCCTAGGTGTTTTTCCCTTAACAGGGTTTCCATGTTAAATCTCTTGTGTTATGTGTTCATTGTGGTGATTGTTTGATTTTCATACTTTACATATTGCATATTGGATTTGATCAGTAATCATTATAAGTTATTAACTGGTAATTGGTAAAAGCATAAATAGTTTACTATTTTATGTTACCGAGCTACAAAAGTTTGTGTAAATTGTTTTTGGATATACATTTTGTATTTGGGACTATGGATAACTGATTCACCCCCTGTCAATTATTCTAACAACTAACTGAGTTGATGAATATGGTGATTGAACTCCAAGCTTGAGGCCTCATTTCTCACCATGTTTTGGTAGAGTTGGTGGGTCAAGTACAGACCAAAGCCCTTGTCCACTGAGACCCGGACTACCAAAACCTCGTTAGCCCATTTTTCTATAATATCTGCCCTTTTGGTACATTGAACTTTTGTGGACACATCAACTACTCTACTAATTGAATATACTTTACTAGATGTGGGATTCACACTGGATCTGAGATTCAGAGAATCCTGGTCATAGTCATCATCATCATTGTTATATGCTTCAGCTAGATGCTCCTTATTCCATAATTTTCTAAACATTATATCCTCTTCCACACCATAAAGATCTGTAGAGGTCTTTGGCTCGTCGAGATTCTTCCTCATTTCCCTAAAATCAAAAATTTTGATTCGAGTCCAATTATCATCCTTGCATTCATTCATTAGCTCTTTTGGAATGGATTTTGTAGATGGTTGAGTAGCTTTCTGGTAGAAATTGTAGGATATCATGGCCTGCACTTTTTCTTTCTATTTGTGTAATGTCATAATTTGTGATGACAATTCCTATATTGACATATTATTTTTAGCAGCATATTTCTCCATCTCTTTTTTGACCTCATCCCAGGACTCCATGTTTTTAAATTTTTCAATCAATGACAAACTTTCATGTTGACATTTGCTTGTAGAGTTCCCATTCTCTCTAATCCTTTTTCCAATTATGTTGAGTGGATCATACTGTCAGTGTTTGTGAACATCAAAGTGAAAAATTAAAAAAGAGGCTTGTGCCACTTTGAATCCTCTTCTCTCAAATGTGAACCCTCCAAATGAGAAAGGAAAGGAAGGAAATATCATTTTCTTTTTTTGACCATTAAAGAGCACATCTATGATCTACATCTTTCGTACATATTCCAATGAAAATACCCTCTTTGTTACATGTATTAGAAGTTTGTAGGGTTCTACCACTAAATCATAAATCTTTAACATAGTGTACTCTTCCATTAAGTACTAGTCAGCTAATTATATTTGACTTCCGAGTTGAATGCAATTTCTACAAGTAACAAGAAATCTAGGCATAGGAGTGCCTATAATTTTATGGTGCATTGGTTCCAAAAAGAAGTCTACAAAATTGTTGTAGTTCCTTCTCTTATCAATCATCCTTATTTGAGGTGTCCACTCATATATTGGATTTTGGCCCTGACTGCAAAGCTTGTCTGTCTGAAATATTGCTCAATTATTTGCTAAGAGAAGATAGCACAAGTAGGTTGTGAATCTAAATGTCTTCTGTGAACCTCTTTTAATCATTAGTAATTGTTCTTGCATGCAACAAACAATGTGCTCAATAAAACAATATTTTATTGGTTCTTTTTCAAAATGAATATGAAAAATCATTTCAAGAATGTTGGCACCTACTTGTTTATTACTATCTAATCCAAAACAAAATGCTAGCAAGGAAATACTATTCTATTCCCATGGCACAAAAATATCATAATCATAAGGAGGCTTGTGATCTAGACTCAGACTAGAACCGCTTGTTATTCCTTTGATATAAGAATCTCTCTATGTTGCATCTATTTTTTCATAATCATTTGCCATCTTTCCTAGGTCAATGTGCACATTTGAGTTTTTTTGTTCAAACCCTAGGTTCTACAGACTAGCAAATTCACTCTCGGTTATGGACAAAATTTCCTCCAGAGTATTTTTATTTACAATTGCTTTTCTATTTTCATCATAATTTTTAGTGTAGACCATGACAATTTCTAGGCAAGGGAATACTTGAGGTAACACCATGCATGCCGACCCAACAGCCCATGCTCTAATTTTATTTTCCATTGCATTTATCATGGGGTTAAATAAATAAAATTTTGAACCCTTATCTGGATCGTTCCACTTGTTTTCAACTGCAAATCTAATTTCCATTATTCCCATATTTCCATGAATAATAGGATCATAAATATCATAGAATAAATCAGTGAAACCTTGTATTTTAAGTAGATTGTGAAATTCAATTATCTGACTTGGCCTTTTACTCATAGCCTTATGCTTGATGTTTATTTTTCCCATTGTGGTAAGTTGGTAACAATTTACAGGGGTGATTCAAAATTAAATCCTAATAGGCTAATTTTTCTATATAATCTAAATAGTAAAGTTGTAAATCAAGAGATTTGAAAAATTTAATGCAGGACGTAGGTGTTCAGGATTTTATTAGTTACTCATTACCCTTAGTTTCATTTTTTGTAGACTATGACTAGGAAGAGAGCTAAGAGACTTTGCTTCTTTCCTCGGACCTCAATCCTCAACCTAGAAATTTAGAACCCGTAACCCCTTTCTAAATTTGCAAACTAATTATAAATGAAAAATTAGATTGGAAAGTGAAACTTAAAGTGCCAAAATTATACAATCTACAGTCGTCACACTTGTCACTGTCACTAATCATGTGAGTGGACACGTGTCATGAATCTAGAATGGGTTTGCAAAAATGGGTTTTCTTTTCCCTTTTAGCCCGAAATAAAGCTTCGGTCATTGATCTACAATCATGGAACGGTCATAATGTCAGTGTTAGTCACTATCTGGTGTGGTGGCCCCGTGGGTCCCATTAACTCACCTAGTCACCTGACGACTGGATCACCTCACAAGTCAGACGTGTCACATCATCATCAAATGACATTATTGGTAGACCGTGCGAGACTATGAGTGGAACTTGTTATGTGTTTAGTGACACATGTCATGATTCCAGAATAGGTTTGAAAATTTGGGGTTTCTTTTCCCTTTCATCTTGAAATACAACTTTGATCATTGATCTATAATCATCCAACGATCATAATGTCACTATCTTCACCGGTGAGTGGTGTGGTGGCCTCGTGGGTCCCATTAACTCACCTAGTCACTTGACGGCTAACTCATCTCACGACTCAGACTGTGATGTGTCACATCATCATCAAATGACATTGTTGGTAGACCATGCGAGACTGTGAGTGGAACGTGTTATGTGTTTAGTCACACATTTCATGATTCTGGAATGGATTTGAAAAGATGGGGTTGCTTTTCCCTTTCATCCTGAAGTCCATCGTACATCGTCGATCTGTGCTCATCCAATGGTAGTTATTTGCAACGAAGATTGTTAAATATTATACTATTATTTTTTCCTTTATAGATATTAATTAATAATGGATAATAACATTTAAAGCTATTTAATTGAATAGTAACAATTTTAGCCAATCAAGTTCAAAATGCACTATTTTTTTAATAATATTACATTCTAATAAAATTCAGAGGCCAGAGTTAAGGCTACTTAGGTTAGTGTTTAGAGATTACGAGAATTATGTGGTTCGTGACTTGCTAGGTCTCCCAAACATAAGTTAAAATAATATTTTTTATTGATTTTATAGTATACTTAAAGTTAAAATGATATTTTTTATTGAGTATAACTTTAACGTTGATAATTATAATCACATATAATTCTCATACCTTATAATTAGAAAATAATAAATTCTTTCTCTAACCTTATTAATTCATTTGTCCTTCAAAATTCTGTAAATCTTTTATATTAAATGTAAGAGTGTGTGAAATTGGAAAAAATGTCATAACAGGTAACATTACCCAAACTTAATGTCAGTGATAAGACATTTTTTTTATTAACTATAACTATGTACATTGTACAACTATGATACATTTTAAATATTCAGATTTAAAAATGGAAATACCATTGAGATCATTTAAACGTTTCCTTATTTGTACTGAAACATACTTAGAAGCTACATCATACATGTCTACTACATAGATAAAGCAAGTAATTAAAATATTGCAATCACAGTGATAGAGAAGTATAACTTCTAAGAACCATTTTTTGTACCCATAAAACACAAATTGAAATGAGCTTTCAAAATTTTCATTGATTACATTGTCCACTTCCACTATAAAGAGAAACCTACTATAAACAAAAAGCCCAAAAATGTGGTATGTTTTTATAACCAAAAATCCACTAGTAGTCCACTAGAAATTTTCCCCTCTAACTCCATCTAAGTAGAATTTTGCAGAGAGGATTAACTATGAGAATTCATCAAGCCATCCATATTTCTCCACCTGAGCCTCCTCTTCGTCAAGCATAAACCACTCATGAAGAAAGTACCTGGCAATCAGTGCCCATTTCCTATTACGCTTCAACTGCCCAACAGTCAAGCCCAACAAAAAAGGTTGCATGGCCACATTTTTGCCTGGGAGGAGATGCTAGGGTATTTCACTTGCCCAAGGGATCTCCACCCCTATTCCTATGAACACAATAACATTAACGATGTCCCCTAGGTATTCTTCTTGAAAAACACTCCTCAAAAGCATTAACTTGTCCACCTTCTCTCCTTCGAGGTCGAGAAGAGATGCCAAAAAATGGGATGTAATGTCCATGTTGATCCAGTGCCTATCTTCATTGTTCAGAAATTTTCTATCCAACACCTTTTTAACAGCCTCTTTACGAAAGGCCCACCCTCCTTACAAATTGATTGTAAGGTTTCATCTGAAAAGGAACCTAGAAAGGCCTTTTGGGCCTCCTCAAATGTGCATCTAAGCCTAATTAGAGTGTCCATCTAAAATAGTAAAACTTCAGTAAACTAAAAAAAAAATTATTTAAAAAGTGCAAATTGCAAACTAATGATCTAAACAAAAAAATTATCTAGCAAAGATAAATCGAGGAATAATGAAGCTAGATTGTCTATAAATAGCCCTTGAATCCTTGATCGTTACTTAGCAATAAATTATTCTTTCTTCAATGGTATTAAATCCATTGCCCTTAATGCATGTGTGTGAGAAATTAAAATTATATCCTTAATCTTTCATATCTGGCAGTGTTAGGCCATTTTCTTGTTACAATAAAATCCTTTGAAATGCCCTCCTCCCTGCAAATGTTTCATGGTTTGTGTCCTGCCTTGTGTTCCTTGTGTTGTCACCAGGCTTTGGTCCAATTTGCACGTGTTGATTCGCCAAACCCACAAAGTTATTCAAAGTTTAAGGCCTGCTGGAAATTGTTTCAAAATTTGCCACAGTGTCGAAAACCCACAGTGTTTTAAAAATCCATGATGTTTTCGATCTGTGTGTTTTTGGCCTTCATTGTTTTCAACCCTGTGCTTCCTGCTTTTGTGCACTTATCCTTTGGCGTCGAAAACTCTATGTGTTTTCAGTCTTCCACTGTGTCGAAAACATTGTGTGTTTTTGACCTTGCACTAGTTTCCTGTTTGACTGTGTTCCCTAACTGCGCAAGTGTGATGGGTGGTGGGCCTGGATTTTCAAAGGCTCTTCTCTGATTGGTTGTCACATGGCCGCATGTCAGACTTCTCTAACATGCGATCATGCGGCCACTTGCCACCTGTCCGCATGGGTCTAGGTTCTTTTTGTTGTTCACTTGGCTGGCGGGTAATCCCTTAACATTCAGCGACCTGGCGACTATTAATCGTGTATTCTCTTCATTCTTGGTAGTTAGTAGCTAACATCTCACAAACTTGTAGATGGTTAGTCGCGTGGTCACTGAATGCTCGACGGTTGGTTCATGGGTCCCAATTCTTTTCATTGCCCAATGTTGGTGATTGAAGATCTATGGTTGGCGGGTGATCGCATGGAATATTCTTTGCCCATGCGATCATGCACCCACCATTTGATTTGGTTCTGATGGTTTGTTTGTTGTGGGCCCACTGTCAGAGGTGGTGATGTGGTAGCTTTTGGTTGGCTGTCGCATGATCGCATAGCCCATTCCTTGGCTATGCGATCATGCGACCAGTCGACACATGTCCTTGGAGCCCGATATGAGATGGTAGTGTGGCGTCCGCTGGGGTAACATGGTAGATCCTGTGGTTGGCGCATGATCTCATGGGAGGTTTCAAGCCCATGCGATCATGCACCCACCATTTGATTTTGTGGGCCTCTTTGCGGATGGGTCAATGGTCCCCGTGCTGAGTTCTGATTGGTTACCAGTGTGCAAGGTTGAAAACATGATTTGCGGTGGGACCCATGTTTGCAGTGCCCGAGTGTTTTTGACTTCAAGGGTGAGTGCTAATGATTAGTCACATGTTTGCATAGCCTTTTTCAAGGCTATGCGATCATTCGACTAACCGTCTGATGTCGCAGTTGCGGAGTTAGGGTAGGTCCACTGTGTGGGTCTTGCCAACGTGCTCTATTTTGATTGGTTAGCAACTGGTGGTGGGGCTGAGGATTTTTGTGGCGGTGAAGTTCATGACCGCACATTCACGTGACTAAAGTAAAGGTTAAGTTGCCAAGCCCACGAAGGGATATTGATTTGATGGCGGGGATATAAAGTTAATTTGATTTTAAATGTGAGCCGTTGATCTGAGGGTAAAGCCATAAGGTAACCGTTAGGATTCAAATTCAAATTCTACAGAGGGTTTCAAGTAGGGAAGAACTAGAATTTCAATTTTTGAGTGGCCAGAGTGGGTGGAATTAATTGCCAGGCGTTGCATTGTGGTCCAGGCTGCCATGGTAGTTGCAGAGGAATGTCTTGCCACTGGAGAATAAATGATTCAGTACCCTGAAGCATGTTGCAGGGGTCATTTTGGCCTGATTTCTTAGGGTCTAATGGTGATTCGATACTTGGACTAGTACAGGGCTAGTTGACTATTATTTTTTGACTGTTTGAGCTTACATGTTGTGGTTCAGTCCCTGTCTTGTCTGTGTTTACTCCTTGAAGGGGTTAGCTGGATTTTGAATTTGAAATGATCATTGTGCTTGTAATGTAACCCTGGTATAAAGGGATTTTTATGATCATTTTGTAACATTGGGAGTTGATTTTCAAACTTTTGGTTGTGAGTCTTCTACCCAGTTTGAGTTGTAATGACCTGTTTTGGTATTTTTTGATGACAGAGAGAAAGTTGCAGGTCTAAGTTGTAATTTGCAAGCTTGACTCCTCTGGTTTGATTGTTTACACTTAAGGATTATTCATACTTAATGCAAATATATGATCCTTATCTCTCCTTTGTGTCATTGCAGATAGATTTTGAACTTTCTAGTTCACTGCATACTTGTTTGTGTCTGTGTCTTCATTCTTTAGTTCTAATCAAGGATTAGATTAAATCATGCTTTAGATGAGACATAGGTCTATCTCTTGTCTATGTGAGGATTTCATATAAGTAGTAAAGGAGATTATAGATGTGTTTATGTCTTGGAATCTCAGCTATTGTCTGGTGTGTGTAGCAGTCATGTTCTAGGAGATCTTGCCCAATGGATGAGGCACTGGCCTAAATGATTATCTCTTTATAAACAGATACTGATTGTTGTTGTTATGATTCAAACACATAATTTAAGAACCATTCCTTAATTTTTCAGCATTTTGTTGTGTGAGGTCCTATCCCATAGTGATGAGGAGTCAATGAATGTGTGGTTATCATTTAGTACCCTCTTACTATCTAGTCATCTATTATATGAACCCAGTCCTTACTGTGTGAAGTATATTTTATACTCGGTTAGGTGCACCCACCTTGGTTTCACAGAGCTAGAAGCAGAAGAGGGAAAATCCATCCCTATAGTTGGTCCGGTTGCCTATAGATTGCCCACATTTGGAACTAACCAATCCTTAATATCCATCATAGGCATATCGGTGTCTCTTTGAGTGTAAACTCCTTATCAAGAACCAACAAAATGGTGAATCCATTGGGGAGAACACAAGGAAAACCTATTAAGGAGCTCTAGTTGCAGTCATATTGAAATATTCAAAATCTTATTGACCAGATTGGTTTGGCCCATCTGAGTCACCAACAAAATGGTGACTCTGCTGGGGAGTTAGAGTATAAATATTGTTTCAACAACAAGTAAGTTGACCATTGGGAGTATAGAGTACTTTGTGTTCTGCTATTGAAAGTTTTGCTGTCAATAAAGTGTTGTGTTTTCCCAAGATAGTTTGGGTGGCGACTCTGAGTTTTCTCTGCAACAGTGATGTTTAAGACATTTCAATCTATACATACTTTCTTGTTATGAGTTATATGAACACAAGAGCTTGGGTGAAGAAGCATCCTGGAGATAAAATGGAGGATGGATTTCCTACTACCTCCAAAGCCAGTCACCCTAAAAAAGGAAGGAAAGGGAGAAGTGTCCCTCAGAATAAGAGACAAGTGGAGAATACAAGAGTAGAAGAACCAATCCAGAGAAATCAAGAGGAAGATGAGTCAGAATATGAAGAAGCCACTGATTTGGGATTGGGCGCTTATGAGGACAATTATTCTCCTAGTGAGAAAGAAAATGCAGAATCTGAATCTACTCTTCCTGATTTAGATGGTGTAGCAGAAGAAATGGCTGAAATAGATAGGAGGATTCATGAGCAGATTGCTATCAGACAAAGAAGAGAGAAAGGAAAAGAAGAGAAGATTAGACATGATCAGCTCCTGCTTGAATAGAAGAAGTGACAATTGCAAATGTTAGAGGAAATGAATCAGGTTGATGAGGCTGAACAAGATGAACATGAACCTGTCATTCAGCCCATTCTTACTACCCAAAGAGCAAATAATAAGGGTAAACAGAAGATGATAGGTGTTCAAATAAATGAACCTATAAATCAAGGGAAGCCTTTAGATCAGATGTCGAAGTTGGATGCTGATTTAGAGAGGATTAGATTACAGAAAGAGATCATAGCCAAAGAGCTTGAAAAGGCTGAGTTGGAAGCTGCTGCCACATAAATGAAAAGGAAAATAGATTTTCTCAGGAATGCTTTTAGACCTATAGATCCAGTGGAGAAGCTACAACATCAGATAACAATCCTTTCACGAGAAGGCCTACTCATACAGAAAGGTACAAACAATTCTCTTTCACTAATATTCCTGGTTATCCAAATATAGTTCCAAATGAGATTAGGGATAAACTTCCTAAATTTGCTGGAAATAATGTTATTACTTGTGAAGAACATTTGAAAAGATTTAGTGATATGATGGATGATTATGAGATTACGCATGAAGATGTAATAATGAAATTATTTGTACAATCCCTGGTTGAGGATGCTAGAGATTGGTTTAGGGGTTTTCCTTTTCAGTCTATAGGATCCATGGATGAATTAGAGAACTATTTTAAGGAACAATATGGTGATAAGACAAATGAAGGTTTCATGCTAAATGAATTCAACAACATTAAGAAGCATCAGAATGAGGATGTTTCTAAATTTAATACTAGATTTCAGAAGGCCATGCATAAGTTATTCCAAGTTATGAGGCTTGATGATAAGGTTTTCCTTGCCACTTATTTGAATGCCTTTGATTCAAAAATGGGTTATCTTCTTAGAGATAAAAATCCTAGAACCCTCAGAGATGCTTATAAGATAGCATTAAATATTGAAACAAATAGGAGAGTAGCAGGGAAATTAGATAGAAGAAATGATTGGAGGCAAACTAAGAAGGAACTGGTTAGGCCTAGTGTTAATAAGCCTAAGGAGGAAGTGGATATGAAGCAAATTTTGAATGCTATCAGAGAGTTAAAGCCTACTGATAACAGGAATGTCAAACTTCCAAATAATGATAATAGGCCAGTCCCTAATAATTTCAATAGACTCCCAAGGATGCAGAATTACCCTTACAATACCCAATGGAAAGATGGCAAGCCCATTCTCCCAACCAAGCAAGAAAGGCCTGATGGAAGTATCCCTGATCCTTTGCATAGAAATTCAGTTAACATGACTGATGATATTCCATGGTGTGCTGCTTGTCAGTCTCCTCATAGTTCAGAGCATTGTGTCATTGCTCTAAACTTACAAGAGAACCAAGAAAATGAAGAGCAATATGATAAGGATGGGTGTGGGATGACTTCTTCACATGCAGAGGATGAGATTGATTCTGATGAAGAGGGAGAAGAGTTTGATGATGTTGGATGTGCTGCAGTGAGGGGTGAGGAGAAAGTTTCTTTAAGAAGACCATCAGATGAAGAAATTGCTCAAATCACTGTAGACATGGTCACTCAAGCTAGAAGCAATTACAATTTGAGAAATAGGATAGTTGGAAGTGCAACTGGTAAACCGAACAGTATGTTCATCAAGAGGATAGAAAATAGTGTACAACAACATGAAGAAAAGGGAAAGGGTGCTTGTGTTGCTGACCAAGTGAAGGTAAAAAAGAAAATTATGCTTGTTACAACACCTAGGAACAAAGAAAAGACATCAGATGTTGTTGTTCCTTCCTTTCAAAAGGGAGAGGAATCCCCTCTCAAGGACAAATCTGATTTCACAAAAGATAAAGTTGTCACTATTTTTTATGAAGACATGAATAGCCAGAAGTATGATCCAATAGATATGTCTAAATTGCTTTCACAGATCACTGTCAAGGTTCCACTTTTGGAAATGATGAGAATAGAAGAACACAAGGTCAAGGCCTTGAATTGGGTGAATGGTGTTTCTTCCACAGGAATCCAGGAGGTGAATAGAAATGACAAGCATGTGGCTTCCTTGGAAGACACACCTGACAGTAAGAGTGAAGAAATTGTTTCTAAGATCCCTCAAATATTCTTGGATACAAATCTTGTAAACAATGCAGTAGGGATAGTTGATCCTTTCTTTTTGTCCCTTGAGATTGATGGTAAAATATTGAAGAACTGCATGATTGATTCAGGAGCATCAAACATTGTTATGCCTATAGAGATCATGAAGTCATTAGGACTGAAGGTTGATACACCTCATGGGAGATGCCAAGCTATGGACTCAAGAGAAGTGCTAGTTATTGGTACCATTAAGGCTTTGCCTTATAAATTAGCTGCATTTCCTGATAAACAGATGACTATGAGTGTTCTTTTAGTTGACATTCCTCCTCAATATGAAATGTTGTTATCTAGAAAGTGGAGTGCCTCCATGGGAGGAAGTATCCAATGTGACCTATCTTTTGCCACTTTTGACATTGAAGGAGAGAAGGTGAAGGTGTCAAGGGAAGCTAGAAATCCACACATGATTGAGGAGAATGAAAAGGATAGCATGAATTGTTTTGTTGACACTGACATTGGTTCATTCCAAATTCAGAGGAAAGAGATGTAGGAGAAGGTCAAGCCTATCCTTTTGGCTGATGATGAGAGTAACAGGGTAAAGGGTAATGTCCTATGGATATTATATTTTGATGGTGCAAGTTCTAGAGAAGGTGCTGGAGCAGGAGTGTTATTGGTGTCCCCAAGTGGTAAGACTTTTAAGTTTTTTTTCACTCTCCTTTTTTCTTGCACAAACAATGTTGCAAAATATGAAGCCCTACTGATTGGTTTGAGACTAGCATCAAAACATGGGATCAAACATCTTAGGGTGATTGGTGATTCTGAGCTAATAGTTTCTCAGATTATATCAAAGTATGCATCTAAGAACCAAAGGTTGAAACAATATAGGAATGTTGTATGGGATGAAATTGAATGTTTCAGTGCCTTTGGGATTGATTGGGTGGATAGAAGCCAGAACAGGATGGCGGATTTACTAGAAAACATAGCCTTAAGGCCAAAGGATGTTACCTTTGTGGGGATATCCAAAATTGAGTGTAAGTCCAGGCCTTCTATCCCAGATAATATTGAGAATTGGCAGGTTTTTTCTGATGATTAGGACATTTTGAGATTCTTGCAGTGTGAATCTCACTTCAATGGTTAGGAGATGGATTTCAGTACCTATGTTGACATCAGAAATGGAAAGGAAAGTGTCCTAGGGAAGGAGGTTCTACAACTAAAGTCAAATAGGATCCTTAGGGGATTGGTTGCTCTTGAGAGAGCATTTGATGATAAAGAGAGGGCTTGTGTGTCTAGACTTGCTGACAGGGTAAGTGATTTGGAGGAGGTGAATCTAGGGACAAGCCAAGAACCAAAGAACATTTACATGGGTAAATGTTTATCTCAAAGAACTAGAAGAAATCTGATTGATCTTCTTAAAAAATTCAGACATGTCTTTGCATGGTCTTATGAAGATTTGAAGGCATATAGAGAAGATTTCTTTCAACATGAGATACCATTAAAGGAGGGAAATAAACCTTTTAGGCAGAAATTAAGGCCTGTGAACCCTACTTTGGCACCAAAAATGCAAGATGAACTAAAAAATATGATGGGTGTTGGCATTATCAAGCCTGTCAGACATTCTACTTGGGTGTCAAACTTGGTTCTAGTTAGAAAAAAGAATGGTGACATTAGGCTGTGTGTTGATTTTAGAAATCTGAATGTCAATTCTTTGAAAGACAACTATGGTCTCCCTAATATGGAAAACATGCTGCAAAGAGTCACTGGATCAGAGTTAATGTCCATGATGGATGGTTTCTCTGGATATAATCAGGTCATGGTCAAGGAGTTAGAACAATTCAAGACTGCATTCACTACCCCTTGGGGAACATATGTTTATGTTAGGATGCCATTTGGCCTGACAAATGCAGGAGCAACTTTTCAGAGGGCTATGGATGTAGCTTTTGCTGATTTCATAAACAAGTTTCTAGTGGTATACCAAGATGATCTTACAGCATATTCAGAAAAGGAGGATCAGCATTGTGAGCATCTAGAAAAGATTTTCATCAAAGCTCTGGAGTATGGGATTTCTTTGAATCCAAAGAAGTGTTCTTTTGGTGTTATAGAAGGCAAGCTCTTAGGACATATTGTGTCCAAGGATGGAGTGAGAATTGATCCTGAAAGGGTTATGGCAATAGACAGGATTTCACCACTAAGAAATGTTAAAGGAGTACAGTCTTTCTTTGGGCAGGTAAATTTTCTAAGAAGGTTTGTTACAAACTTTGTAGAAATTTGTATTCCCATCTCTAGGATGTTGAAAAAAGATGCAAAGGTAGAATGGAATGAAGAAGTAGATGAATCTTCCAGAAGTATCAAACAGGCCATTAAAGATGCCCCTGTTTTGAGGACCCTTGATTATGGTAAGCCCATGCAGATTTTCTCTTTCGCTTCTTATCATACAGTTGCAACAGTCTTATTACAAAAGAATTTAGATGGATATGAGAAACCTATATCATTTTTTAGAAAGTCTTTACATGCAGCAAAATTGAAATATGATATCACTAAGAAACAGGCTTATCCCTTAGTCAAAGTAGTCAAGGCTTTTAGGTGTTATCTTGTGGGAGCTAGGGTGGTTGCTTATGTCCCTAGTGCTGCTGTTAAAGATATATTAGTGCAACAAGAAGTATCAAGAAAAAGATGTAGATGGATCAACAGGATCCAAGAATTTAACATTGATATTTAGATTACAAAATTGGTGAGAGGCCTAGGCCTTGCAAAGTTGATGGCACAAAGTAATCTGATTGCTAATCATGTGAATATGCTAGAGGAGGAAGAGAGGCCATATATTTGTGATTTGGACTATTGTGATTGGTACAGGGATGTCATCAATTACTTGCATAGGTTGTTCCTCCCCCTTGACATGAATGAAAATAAAAGGAGGACTGTCAAGTTACAGTCAGCAAGGTATGCCATTATTCATGGTGAGTTGCGGTGGAGAAGCAATGAAGGAGTATTGCTAAAATGTGTGGACCATGAAAGATCTAAGACTCTATTGGAAGAAATGCATCAAGGTGTGTGTGGAGGACACTATATGGCAAAGACCATAGCCCACAAGATTCTTAGGTCTGGATTTTGGCGGCCTACAATTTTTAAGGACACACATCAGTTTGTGAAGAAATGTGATGCATGCCAAAGGTTTGCAGGAAAGTTGAAATTTAGTGGGAATTTTCCACTCAGACTTGTCTCAATTCAGGCCCCTTTCCAGCAATGGGGTATTGATTTCATAGGTGAAATTCTAAACAAGTCTAGTGGTGGACATTCATACATACTAGTGGCGACAGACTATTTCACTAAATGGGTTGAAGCTATTCCCACTAGAAGGGCTACTAGTAAAGTGGTAATTGATTTTGTAATGCAGAATATTCTCACTAGGTTTGGATGTCCAGAAACAATTGTGGTAGACAATGCAATGTGTTTTACATCACAAGAATTTGGTGATTTTTGTCAGCAATATGGGATACACATTTCATTTTCTTCCCCATACCATCCACAGGGGAATGGCCAGGCTGAATACAATAATAAAAGCCTTATCAAGATTCTCAAAAGGGTGTTGGATAGAAATAGGAAAGCATGTGACTCAAAGTTATGGTGGGCATTGTGGGCTGACAGAGTGACTATAAAGAAAGCCATAGGCTATACCCCATTTGACCTAGTTTATGGGATAAGTGCTAGATTACCTCAAAACAATTTGTTGCAAATGTACAGGCTCATCCAGGCATATGATGAAGATTTAAATGATGAGATGAGGGTGAGAATGGATGAGCTAATCCAGTTAGAGGAAGTAAGGAGGGATGCACATGAGAAAAATGAGACATTGCAGCGGTAGTGTAAAAATTTGTTTGATAAGAGAACAACTCAAAGGAGCTTTGAAATTGATGATCTGGTCCTGATGTGGAATGCAAGGCTGGAGGATAGGGGAAAGCATGGAAAATTTGATCCTATTTGGCTGGGTCCTTATTTGATTGAGAGCAAGTGGGGAATAGATTCATATGTCCTAAAGGATTTAACTGGTGATACTTTGGAATTGCCTGTTCATGGACAATTCCTAAAGTTTTACTTCTCCTGAAGTATCTCTTCCATGAATAGTAGTTTAGGTTTCCCTGTTTTTGTCTGCTCTATGTTTTTGTGTCAAAATTTTGGGTTGGTCTGTTCTCCCAGTGATTCTGAATCCTTGCCATGCCTGCAAGAGGCATGCATCCCCAACTAGAGCCACTGTTAGGCCATTTTCTTGTTATAGAAAAATCCTTTGAAATGGCCTCCTCCCTAAAAATATTTCATGGTTTGTGTCCTGCCTTGTGTTCCTTGTGTTGTCACTAGGCTCTGGTCCAATTTGCACGTGTTGATTCACCAAACCCAGAAAGTTATTCAAAGTTTAAGGCCTGTTGGAAATTGTTTCAAAATTTTCCACAGTGTCGAAAACCCATAGTGTTTTAAAAAATCCATGATGTTTTCGGTCTGTGTGTTTTTGGCCTTTGTTGTTTTTGACCCTGTGCTTCTTGCTTCTGTGCGCTTATCCTTTGGCATCGAAAACTCTATGTGTTTTCAGTCTTCCACTGTGTCAAAAATATTATGTGTTTTCGACCTCGCACTAGTTTCTTTTTTGACTGTGTTCCCTAACTGTGCAAGTGCGATGGGTGGTGGGCTCAGGTTTTCAAAGGCTCTTCTCTGATTAGTTGTCACATGGCCACATGTCAAACTTCTCTAACATGCGATCATGCGACCACTTGCCACCTGTCCATGTGGGTCTAGGTTCTTTTTGTTGTTCACTTGGCTGGCAGTTAATCCCTTAACATTCAGTGACCTGGTGACTGTTAATCGCGTATTCTCTTCATTCTTGGCATTTAGCGGCTAACATCTCATGAACTTGCGGATGGTTAGTCGCGTGGTCGCTGAATGCTCGGTAGTTGGTTTGTGGGTCCCAGTTATTTTCATTGGCCAGTGTTGGTGATTGAAGATCTACGATCAGCGGGTGATCGCATGGAATATTCTTTGCCCATGCGATCATGTGCCCAGCATCCAATTTGGTTTCGATGGTTTGTTCGCTGTGGGCCTGCTGTTAGAGGTGGTGATGTGGCAGCTTTTGTTTGGCCATCACATGATCACATAGTCCATTCTTTGGCTATGCAATCATGGGACCGGTCAACACATGTCCTTGGGGCCCGGTATGAGATGGTAGTGTGGCATCCGCTGGGGTAACGTGGCCGATCCTATGGTTGGCACATGATCTCATGGGAGGTTTCAAGCCCATGTGATCATGCGCCCGCCGTTCAATTTTGTGGGCCTATTTGCAGATGGGTCAATGGTCCCCATGCTGAGTTCCAATTGGTTGCCGGTGTGCCAGGTGGAAAAGGTAGTTTGCGGTGGGACCCATGTTTGCAGTGCCCGAGTGTTTTTAACTTCAGGGGTGAGTGCTAATGATTAGTTGCATGTTCGCATAGCCTTTTTCAAGGCTATGCGATCATGTGACTAACCGTCTGACGTCGCGGTTGCAAAGTTAGGGGGATCCACTGTGCGGGTCTTGCCGGTGTGCTCTGTTTTGATTAGTCAGCAACTGGTGGTGGGGCCAAGGATTTTGGTGGTGGTGAAGTTTGTGACTGCGCATTCGCACGACTAAAGTAAAGGTTAAGTTGTCGAGCCCGCGAAGGGAGATTGATCTAACGGCGGGGATATAAAGTTAATTTGATTTTAAATGTGAGTCGTTGATCTGAGGGTAAAGCCATAAGGTAACCGTTAGGATTCAAATTCAAATTTTGCAGAGGGTTTCAAGCAGGGAAGTACCAAAATTTCAATTTTTGAGCAGCCAGAGTTGGTGGAATTAATTGCCAGGCGTTATATTGTGGTCTAAGCTGCCATGGTAGTTGAAGAGGAATGTCTTGTCGTAGGAGAATAAATGATTCAGTACCCTAAAGCGTGTTGTAGGGGTCATTTTGGCCTGATTTCTTAGGGTCTGATGGTGATTCAGTACTTGGACTAGTACAGGGCTAGTTGACTGTTATTTTTTGACTGTTTGAGCTTACATGTTGTGGTTCAGTCCCTGTCTTGTCTATGTTTACTCCTTGAGGGGGTTAGGTGGATTTTGAATTTGAAATGATCATTGTGCTTGTAATGTAACCCTGGTATAAAGGGATTTTATGATCATTTTGTAGCATTAGGAGTTGATTTTCAAACTTTTGGTTGTGAGTCTTCTGCCCAGTCTGAGTTGTAATGACCTGTTTTGGTATTTTTTGATGACAGAGAGAAAGTTGCAAGTCTAAGCTGTAAGTTGCAAGCTTGAATCCTCTAGTTTGATTGTTTACACTTAAGGATTCTTCATACTTAAGGAAAATATATGAACCTTATCTCTTATTTGTGTCATTGCAGATAGATTTTGAACTTTCTAGTTCACTGCATACTTGTTTGTGTATGTGTTTTCATTCTTCATTTCTAATCAAGGATTAGATTAAATCATGCTTTAGATGAGATAGATGTCTATCTCTTGTCTATGTGAGGATTTCATATAAGTAGTAAAGGAGATTATAGTGTTGTTTATGGCTTGAAATCTCAACTATTGTTTGGTGTGTGTAGCATTCATGTTCTAGGAGATCTTGCCCAATGGATGAGGCACTGGCCTAAATGATTATCTCTTTATCAATAGATACTGATTGTTGTTGTTATGATTCAAACACGTAATTTAAGAACCATACCTTAAGTTTTCAGCATTTGGTTGTATGAGGTCCTATCCCATAGTGATGAGGAGTCAATGAATGTGTGGTTATCATTTAGTACCCTCTTACTATCCAGTCATCTATTATATGAACCCAATCCTTGGTGTGTGAAGTATATTTTATACTGGGTTAGGTGCACCTGCCTTGGTTTCATAGAGCCAGAAGCAGAAGAGGGAAAATCCATCCCTATAGTTGGTCCGGTTGCCTATAGATTGCCCACATTTGGAACTAACCAATCCTTAATATCCATCATAGGCATATCGGTGTCTCTTTGAGTGTAAAATCTTTATCAGGAACCAACAGGTAGCAAATCTTTCCCATAAATGCAAAAATGTCAGAAATCGGTTATATCATCTGTACAAATTTGGAATTGGTGCGTGACAGTTAAATAATGTCACTTGTCACTGATAGTCTAACAAGGCATTTATTTCTTACTAAGTTAAGAGGTTACAAGTTGCATTATAGAACCATGATTATCGATACCAACATGTGTACACTGTAGTCTATAGACAAGTTGACAACCCTAATTTGATACGTGTTAACATCCTGGTGACTTCCTAGACAACTCTATTTCCTTTAAGAAATTGGGGTCGAAATTAAACTTCAGCCATTGATCTTAGATCATCAGATGGTCTCAAATAATACATTTAACATTATAAAATAATGTATGTTAGGTATGTTAGGTTAGGTTACATGTTTGTGTTATGTCCCATCTTTTAGAAATGACCAATAAAATATATTTTTTTCCCATAATTAATGAATGATTAGCAATAAAATAAATAAATTTTCAAATGGTACATAAAATTCGCCAATACAATTATTATTTTTTCCCTTCAAAATAATATCATTCGCCTTATATATTATAATTTTTTACTTCAAAATAAAATTATTCGCCTCATAATATTATAATTTTTTACTTCAAAAGAAAATTATTCGCCAGCAATTTATGAAATTTTCATTCGGCGGGAAAAAAATCGCCAATGCAAACTATGAAAAATCATTGATTAGAAAAAAAAAATTACCTACATTAAAACAAATTCCCCCCTAAAATAATGTATGATTCGCTAGGATTTTACACTTTTTTCTAAAAGGGGGTTTCTTAAAGTTATCCCTGGATTAGAAGAAAAAAATCTAATAGTTGCATGCAAATATAACAAATAATTCAAAGGAATAAAGAACACAAAATTAGAACAAGAAGACACAAAGGTTTAATGTGGTACACCCAATTTTGGGCTACATCCACCAAATAGAGAGTTCAATCTTATTATCTAGTAATTTCAACCTGTTACAATCCATAATCCCTTTCAACTCAATACTGTTGCAATAAGTTATAAAAGTCTCATTTGAAAACCGAAACCCTAAGTCATTTTAACAAGACTTCATTCGTTTAACAAGTTAACCCTAAAAAATACTTGATAAGTCAACCTATGGGAAATCTTGATGATTCAAGTAAAAAATATTTGATGTGTTAACCCCAAACCCCATGATAAATGTGAGTGTAGAGTGTTTTCCTTATCAGTCACCACAAACCAACATGATACACTTCTTACATTACAAATTGAGATCAACAATTGATTACACCCCACAATCGGGCTATAATAATATTAGATCACTATGCAAAAAATCAAACTAAGGTCTATGCATTACAATTAAAAAACTAAGCCCAATTCTAAAAGTAATTTTTTTAATCATAGTTTTTGATTAAGTAAAATAGGTTTTATAGGGAACCTAAAACCCACAACAAAATTAAAGTCTTGAGAAAGTCATTTAGACCAAGCAAAGCAAAACTAAACAAAGTAGCAAGGATAGGCCACCACAAGGCTGAACAAGAAAAAAAAATAGAGAAGAAAAAGCAAAGCCCAAAAAGCTATTATGCCAAGCTCCTAAGCATGACTGCCCTGTTGTTTTCAAGGGCCTCCATCAGTTGAATTGTATCTTTAACATTCTACACTTGGGAGCCTTCTGGATCACTTTTCTTCCTGTTCTTCCAGGTTCTTGCCTTGGTTCTTTTCCCTGGACCTTCCGTCTGCTCCTTATCTTCCTTCTTAGTCCTCAGCTCAATCCTTGGTTCCATATTTTCTTCCATCTTTTTAATCAATAGTTTCAAATTTTTGGTGGGCATCTTAAAGATGTTAAAATTTTGTTTTGCCACTCCCTTAAGGGTTTTTTCTAGACTAATCATTTTGCATTCCATATTCTTGACCCTGGTTTCTAGGCTTGGAGAATTCTCTATTGTCTTTTCCTTATTGCCCAAACCTTGAATATTTGCCTTGACATCCTCGATCTCATGGTAGAGCCACTTAAAAGACCGAAACTGGTCTAGCATACTATTTTTGGCATTGTTGAGAAAATCCATGTCCATCTCCCTAGTTTTGTCACTAAGAACAACCAAAGCAGGGTCTATCAATTATTTCTTATGGAATTTTCCTTCTTTGTCCTCCAGAACTTGAGGAAAGATGGCTTCCCTAATAATGCCCAAACACACAGTGTTAATATTAAACTTTCTCTAGACCTTTTTACCTCTACCGGTGTCCTGACTATGATACTCCCCCTAGAGGTTTCTTCAGTCTCATCAATCCTGTTAAAATGGAAAATAAATTCGAGCTAGGAACAAATTAATCCAATTGAGTAAGGAAAAAGGAAGATTATCATGAATCAAGATAATCCTTAGAGCATACACCGAAAATGAAACAACAAAGGAGACAAGAAGTTTTGAAGGGGGAAAAGCGTAAAAAAACCCCTGTGAATTATGAATGGGCAAAATAGCCAAAGAGAGAGAGAGAGAGATAGAGAGAGAGACAGAGAGAGACAGAGAGAGAGAGAGAGAGAGAGAGAGAGAGAGAGCTTTAGCTCATACAATATTTTGAAGAATGAAAGAGAGAATAGAGAAGAAGTGTTGTATGAGAATAGAGGAGAAATATCTCTATATGTAGAGATAAGAGAAGGAGTTCAAAATGTAACTCCCATGAGAATGAATGCCACCATTCATAAGTGTTTGAGGCCAAGTGTGAGATTCCTCATAAGGAGGAATGAACTAAATTACAAATTACAATAAATATTTATCCTCACATATTCTACTAGAGGACAAAAAAGAATGTAGGAGAAAGAAGACAAAAATAAATATATTAGGATACCTTGGCTTATATCCTAATATATTAGAACAAGAAAAGAAAAAGGTCTAACCTTGGTTTATAAATACACCAAGGAAAGATTACAACTTCTAACACCCCCCTTTAATCTTTACTTGGGGTTATAACATCAAGGGATATTAATCCCAAATTTTTACAATGCAATTCAAATTTCTCTCGAGAAAGAGGATTTGTCAAAATATCAGCAACTTGATCTTCTCCTTTGCAATGAATGAGGGAAATTCTATTTTTTGCAATGTGTTCTCTAATGAAGTGGTGGTGGAGAGAAATGTGCTTTGACTTTGCATGGTAAACTGGATTCTTTGCCAATGCTATTGCACTTTGATTATCACAATACAAGGGAGTTGGTTCTTGTTGAGGTAGGCCCAAATCTTCATGTATTCTTCTAAGCCATAGGGCTTCTTTAGAGACATGAGTACAACTTTTATATTCTACTTCAGTAGAACATAAAGACACAGATTGTTCTTTCTTACTTTTCCAAGAGATAGAACCTGAACCAAGAGAAAAGCAATATCCAAAAGTAGATTTCCCATCATTAGGATCTCCACCTAGATCTGAATCAGTAAAACCTTTTAAAGAGAAATCAGAATTAGCATCATAAAATAGACCTAAGTTAATAGTACCTTTAATATAACGTAATATTCTTTTAGCAATTTTAAAATGAGTTTGTTGAGGTTTTGACATAAATCTGAAAACTAAACCAACACTAAAAGATAAATCAGGTCTAGTGAGAGTTAAATAAATCAGACTACCTACTAGTTCTCTATAGGGAGTAGCATCAATATAAGGAGATTCCATATCTATCATTAATTTAGGTCCTAAGTCACATGGAATTGAAACTGGATTAGCATCATTCATATGAAATCTATCTAATAGATCTTTAGCATATTTACTTTGAGATATAAAAATACCATTAGAAGTTTGCCAAATTTGCATTCCTAAGAAATAATGTAATAATCGTAAGTCTGTCATTTGAAATTTCTGATTGAGTTGAAATTTAACATTAGAAATTAAATGGTTAGAGCTAGAAGTAAGAATTAAATCATCAACATACAAAATGATAATAATAATGTTATCTTCACTATGTTTGATATATAAATTAGGATCATTTTTACTTCTTTCAAAACCTTGGGAAATAAAGAAGGCATTAATTTTAGTATACCATTCTCTAGGAGATTGTTTTAAACCATAAATAGACTTTTTTAATTTGCAGACTAAATGTTCATTACCTTCTTGAATAAAACCAAGAGGTTGAGACATATAGATTTTTTCATGCAGATCACCATTTAAAAAAGCACTTTTAACATCCATTTGATGAATAGGCCAATTCATTTTAGCAGCTAAAGCAATAACAACTTTAATGGTAGGCATTTTAGCAACATGAGAAAATGTTTCATTGTAATCTATTCCTTCAATTTGAGAAAACCCTCTAGCAACTAGTCTAGCTTTAAATTTACTAATTTCATTATTAGAGTTTAATTTAGTTTTATATAACCATTTACAAGAAACTAAATTCTTACCAGGAGGTAAAGGAACTAAATCCCAAGTATTATTAGAAATTAAAGAATCGTATTCTTCTTGCATAGCAATTTGCCAGTGAGGTTGATTTTTAGCTTGAGAAAATGTTTGAGGATCATTAGAATTAGATAAAGAAGACATAAGAGCATAATTGTAGTAATTTATCCTTCTAGGTTTAAACCCACCCACTCTAGCAATGTAATCATCACCTGCATTAAGTAAATCTTTAAACCATTTAGGATTTCTTCTAGAATTAATAGAAATATTACTAAGAGTAAATAAATTGTTACCATCATCATCATCATCACTACTACTACTGCTAGTAGAAACAAAAGGATTAGGAGGAGTATCATTACTATCTTTATGCTCATTATGAGTGGTATTACTAGCTCTATGCTCATTATTACTATCCTGATTGTGAGAAACAGAAATAGAAGGAACAAAAACATTAGGAGCAGAAACTTTAGGAATAGGATTGAGAGATGGAGGTTGATCCTCCACAAGAACAATATTGTTGTGATCAAAGTCAGAATCTGAAATTTGAGAGCAATCATGAACACCATTTTCAGCAATGCAAACATCTCTAGCTATCTTAACTTTATTAGTAAGAGGATCATAAACTCTATAAACTTTAGTAGTTTCAGAATATCCAACAAAAATGTGAGGTGTGGATTTAGGATCTAACTTTTGCCTTTTCTATTTAGGTGTGTGAACATAAGCAATGGATCCAAAAATACGTAAATGAGATAGATTTGGTTTTTTATCAGACCAAACTTCTTCAGGAATTTTATTTGGAAGGGCTTTAGTAGGAGTTCTGTTAATGATATAAGTGGCACATGCCATGGCTTCAGCCCAAAATTTATAATCCATATTCTTAGCATGCAAAAAACATCTAGCAATTTCTACTATTGTTCTATGCTTACGTTCTGCCACACCATTATGTTCTGGTGTATAAGGAACAGTAAGCTCACGTTTGATACCAAAACATCTTAAATAATTATGAAAAGCATGATTAACATATTCAGTACCATTATCAGTCCTAAGAACCTGAATTTTATAGCCACTTTGTCTTTCTACAAAAATATGAAATTCAGCAAAAGTATCAAGAACTCAATCTTTACTATGTAAGAAATAAATCCATGTTCTACGAGAGTAATCATCAACAAATGTTAGAGCATATTTAGATCTTGAAAGTGAAGTATTTTGCATAGGACCTAGAAGATCACTATGGATGAGGGCTAACTTATTATTAGCTCTCCAAGATGATTTATGAGGAAAAGAGTCTCTATGCATTTTACCACTCATACATCCATTGCAATCTAATTTAAAAGTAGTAAACTTAGGTAGTCCTTCTACCATATTTTCCCTTTGCATTAATGAAATATAATCAGAATTTAAATGTCCTAGCCTCTCATGCCAAATATGAAAATCAATAGTAGTAAGAAAAGAGTATCTAGGAGAGGAAAATTGGTAAAACTTAAAAAGATTATCATCATCTAACTTAGCATCAGCAACTATTTTATCAGTGTTAGGATCAATTATATGATAGTTATTTTTATGAAATTCAATCTTACAATCTTGACATAATTGAGGGATAGAAAGAAGATTAGCTTTTAAATCAAGAACATACAGAACATCATGTAATTTACCATTAGGGATAGAGACATTACTAGTTCCTTCAACTTTGTAATGATATGCGCTATATTTCCTAAAAGATAAAAAGCTTTGAATATGCCTAGTACAAACAAAGTGAAATAAAAAAAATAATAGAATAGAAGATTTCAAATATCAACCAGAATATGCAGCTATAATGACATGCAATGCATGCAAACTTAATTCACAGTTAATCAACCCTACGCATGCAAATATTATACGAATGCAAAGGAGAACTTTGTGATTTCTTAAATGATTTCATTCAGTACGATGCAGATTAGTAAGATGTAGATAGCAATTGATTGATGATGAAGATTTTAATAATGATTGAGAAATTTTCTAGCTTATCTAGAGAAGATAGGAATATGCATGAAAGAGTACATTTGAAGACATTATTGAAGAATTTTTTGGGTTGATGACTACTTTTACTTATGGAATTAATGACTAGCTGCTAGGAATACTACATTGTTATTTGATAAATATATGACTAATGCAGGGGCATTCTTAGGTACTCAGTGAATCTGCATGGTCCAATGTGTTATTTGGCTGGCCAAACTCAATTGTAGCTTTAACCGATGGTCTCAATTATTGAAGAAAGCTCAGTTGCTGAAGGAACTTGGTGAAACCTCTAGTGCTCGGTGGAACTAGTGCTCAGTAATGCTTGTGTTGCTTGGTGTTGCTAGCTTGGTCAGTTGTTTCACTGACGCTCGGTTGTTTCTCTGGCACATGGTAGTTCTAGTTTACCAACTGGAGTTCTTGGTGATTTGGTTGGCCGACTTGGTGCATTTATTGTTGGTAGCTTTTCTGTTATTCTCTTATGTAGATCTAGAGGCCGACATGGAGAATTAAATAATTGTAAGGCTATTTGTGAGCTGACTTGTATTCCACTTAATATTTGTTGTAGGAGTTAATTCTATCATCCAGCTAACTTGTGGCTAAAGATTATTATTTAAGGAGTGTTTGGGTAGTTATTTAGGACATGTGTTTTGGAGGATCAGATTAGTGAAATTGTGGAAAAGAGTGTAAACTTGGATCTTGTGAGATCTTGTAGATAAGATTAATTTATGATAATCGTAATAGCAGAGCTAGTGGTTGTTTTCTTGGAGACAAGGAGATTGTTTGGAAGCTTGCGAGATCAAGTTCATATCTACCTTAGGGTTTCTATCAGTTGTTGATCATTTTTAGAATTGGACTAGTTGATGTTGGATTGGATCTTTGTCAATCTTGCTGAATTATTTGTAATTGGCCCTAACCTGAAAGGCCTTACAGCCGGGCATGTTAATGAAAATTTGATTTGAAATATATCTTGTCATGTTATTCCACTGTGTTGTTAATTAGCTATAAGGTTGGGCTATCCTTACTTGGATCCTCCATTACCTTGAATTGCATCAATGACACATTGTTTGGCTGACAGTAACTCTAGTTGTCATGGTAGTTTGCATAGGCTTGGAGAATAGGTTGCATTGCTCTGTAATGAGATTTTAGGGTATGTGACTTGGTGGACTTAGTTTGATGTTTTATGTTTTGTTTTACTTCAGATATTTATTGGTGGTTTTATCTATACGTGTATATTTGTCATTGCATTCACTATTCTAAACAATATGTGTTGGCTTTTGGCCAATTTATCTATTTACGATGAATTGATTTAACTTTTTGAGTATATATATGTCAAGGGAGGTTCTAAGATACTTAAGATGTTTTTTCCATGGTAGGCCATGTTGGTTCCTAAAAGAGTTTACACTACAAAATAGAAACCAAATTTATCTTGCAATTTCCTATGGAGAAGCCAACTCCAATAATCAAAAATCTCTGAGACTTGGACCAACTGACAAGAATCAAACAAACTCTTCTACACTTTGGGCTCTACAAAACCAAGGAGGGTGATTCCTTAATCCCCTTAAATCATAACATTATACTTATAATTGGAATTAAAATAAAATAGATAAATCTCATATGAAGGCTCAACACAATAAGGAGATACTAAACAACATATTATCATTCATTGACTTGCAACTTGCATGGAGCATGAGATAATAGAAACACAACAACATACATAAAAAAGTAAAGATTATCGAATTTCAACATTCGATTCCTTACGGGTTTGCACAGGAAACACCCAGCTAACAAGTATGTTATCCATTGAGAGTGAACAGGAGATAACTATTTATGACAACGATATAGACACAAAACCAGTGATCTATAAAACATCAATGCATTACAAAGATGAGATTGAAAATAAACATGTTGGTAACATTCATATTGATCTTGATAATACTTCAATAATCTCCAACATTTAGGTGAAAGAAAATTTTAACATGTTCCTTGAACATGAGTCTATAAGAAAGAAAAGGTGTGCGGAAACGCTTCCTATGCTAATCTTGAGAGGATGGTTATGCAAATTTTAACTTAAATATTGCAAAGATCTCAAAAAATGCACAATAAAGCATAAACAAAATAGCAATGAACACATAACACAGTGATTACTGTGGGGAAACCCTTCTGGGAGAAAAACCCCACCCTCCAAAACTCGCACAATGTATTATCAAATCAAGAAGATTACAATACACTTACAATGCAAGTTCTTACAGGAGCGCATCACCACAACTCGAACTTGGAGAGACTTTTTCTAGCATCTAGTCTTGCAAAAACTCAATTATACAAACACCTCCCCAAGCTCTCCTTTTATAGAGATTTTACAACCTGAAAACCACTTGTGGTTTTAAGAAACCATGGGCTTAACCACCATGCCACATGGTGCCCATTTTTGACATTTACATTTCCAAGATAGTAAAACAACTAGGTTAAAATAGTAATCCCGTCCATAGTTTTGTCCTCTTGTTTAGACCCCCATAAAAATCATAAAATGAGTCATCAAGGCTCTAAAAATGACCCACCTATATTCTACTATGGACAAAACTCATTTTTGACAACTCATTAACCAATTTCCAATGTATAAACATGTGGAAATCTACCACAAACAAATCCTAAAATTTTCCAGAAAAAGACTGCAAGGTTGATACACATGTTCTCAACATTCTCCCACTTGTCTAACACCTTGCAAGAGTCAGGGGATCCAAAATATCATGGATTTAATTGTTAGGGGCTGAGAGGCCCATAGACTCTGAACACCATCTGAACTTCTCTATGCTCACAGGCTTAGTTAATGCATCAGCAACATTCACCAAAGTTTCTACCTTTTCCAGCTTCACCTTGCCATCCTCAACCATATCTCTCACAAAATGATATTGTACATCAATGTGCTTGGTCCTGGCATGAAAAGTCAGGTTCTTCGCTAGGAAGATTGCATCTGACTGTCACTGTAAATTGTCACTTCACCTTGTTTGAACTCTACGTCTAAACACAATCTCTTTAGCCAGATGGCTTCCTTACAAGCATACTCGAGTAGCTGCCATATACTCTGCCTCAATAGTGGACAAAATGACCACAGCTTGTTGCTTGCTCATCCAACTGATTGCACCATCGAATAATGTAAACACATATGCACTGGTGGATCTTCTTCTATCAACATCACCAGCCCAGTCTAAATCCACATAGCCTTGAATATCTAAGGAATGCTCATTTCCTGTTCCATGAAAACATATCGAGTACTCTGAAGTACCCCTCAAGTATCTGAAAACTCTTTTTACTGCATCCCAATGTGCTCTTCCTAGATTAGACATATAATGAGAAAGAACTCCCACTGCTTGAGCAATGTCTAGTCTTGTACAGACCATAGCATACATCAAACTTCCAACATCACTCTGATATGGTACTCGATTCATCTCTTCCATCTCCAAAGGGGATGTAGGACACTGTGAACTAGAAATATTTGTTTCCATTGTAATAGGAATAGTCAATGGTCTAGAATCCTACATATTGAATCTTTTCAGAATAGTACCAACATACTTGCTCTGGCCTAGCCAAAGCTTTCTATTTTGTCTACCTCTTACAATCTCCATTCCCAGAATGTGTCTCTCTGCACCAAGATCTTTCATTTCAAATTTTATCAAGAGCTGAGATTTTAACTCTTCAATCAAACATTTTCCTTCGCCAATAAACAACATGTCATCGACATACAGGGCAATAACCAAGAAACGATCACCATCAAATTTAAAATATATACAGTGATCAGATTTAGATCACACAAATCTCAAACTCAACACATATGTATCAAAATTTTGGTACCACATCCTAGGACTTTGTTTTAAACCATACAAGGATTTCTTTAACTTACAGACCAAATCACTTTTACCTTTCACCATATAGTGCTCTAGTTGTATCATGTAAATTTTCTCCTCCAAATCTCCATGAAGGAAAGCTATTTTCACATCCATTTGCTTGATCTCTAGATCATAAGCAGCTGCAATAGAAAGTAAAAATCTAATGGATGTCATTTTGGCTACTGGAGAAAAAATGTCACCATAATCTACTCCCTCAACTTGAGAGTAACCTTTTGCAACCAAACGTGCTTTATACTTCTCAATGCCTCCATCTGAACCCATCTTCTTCTTGAACACCCATTTACAACCAACAGGCTTTCATCCTTCAGGCAATGGTACAAGGTCCCATGTTTCATTCCTCTTAAGAGCTACCATTTCTTCATCCATGGCTATTTTTCAGGACTCTAAATCATTCATACCAAGAGCCTCTTCTACATATCTCAGCTCATCAATCTTAGCATTTAATGCAAATATGTATCTCCAATCATCAGGAGAATACCCATACCTTTTAGGTGGTTTCCTTTGTCTAGTAGACCTTCGAGAAAGATTTGGTTCAGGTTCAGCTTCAGGCACCTCTTCTTCCTCTGATGATTAAGAACTCATAGAGCTCTCTTCGACTTCTTCTCTCTCTAAGGGCCCGATTCAACTTTTTCTGGTGTAGCGGGTAGTTGAATCACATCTTTCTTTTCTTTTGTTTGTTCTGGCTGCACTGTAATAGAAGAAAGCTTAGTTATCTAAAAATAACACTTCTTGAATAAAATACTTTTTGTTTAACAGGATTCCAAAGCTTGTATCATTTCACACCATAACTGTATCTGATGAAAATACATTTGACAACTTTGTTATCCAATTTAGTTCACTTCTCCTTTGGCACATGAGCATATGCTTCGCAACCGAACACTCTCAGATGTCTAAGTGAAGGCTTGTGGTCCGACCACGCTTCCATTGGCATCTTATCAACAAGAGCTAATGTAGGAGATCTATTTATCAGGTAGTAGGTAGTGGCTACAACTTCAGCCCAGAAATTTTATTCTAGTCTAGCTCCACTCAGCATACTCCTAGCCTTCTCCATCAGGGTCCTATTCATTCTTTCTGCAACTCCATTCTATTGTGGAGAATACAGAGTTGTATTCTCTCTTTTAATACCACAATCTTTACAAACTGTGTCAAAATCATTGGAGCAAAATTCGCCACCATTATCAGTTCTCAAACATTTTATTTTCTTTCCAATCTGCAACTCAACCATTGCTTTAAATTCTTTAAAACAACTGAAAACTTCAGCTTTACTCCTAAGAAAATAAACCCATGTTCTTCTACTGAAATCATCAATGAAAGAAACATAATAAATTGATCTACCAATAGAAGGAACATCAACTAGACCAAATACATCTGAATGGATTAGATCCAAAAGACATGAGGACTTATGAGAACTTGAGTAAAACTGAATGTGGTTTTGCTTACCATAGATACAGTGCTCACAAAAATCAAATTCAAGATTGCAATCATTCAACCCATCAACAAGGTTCTTATTTTTCAAGGTTCGTAGACCCTTCTCACCTATGTGGCTGAGTCTCTGGTGCCATAACATGGTCTTCTCTATAGGCAACTTTGATTCAGTAGACAGAGCACCCTTGGGTACCCAAAAACCATGACCATCTATTGAAAGAGAAACCCTCTCCTTTTCCAACTGAGTAGTCTTTTTCAAAATCTTATCAGAAGTACTATTGCACTCAACTGTGCATGCATCAACCTGGTACAGTGTACCCAATCTGCTTCCTCTTGCTATTACCATAGCACCTCTCACCATTTTCACACCTACTTCAGAAAACTGTACATGCACACCCACATCTATTAGCTTGCTAACAGATAAAAAATTCCTTGCTAGTCCCAGGATATACAAGACACCATCAAATCTTCTAATTCTACCATCAAAAAATTTCACACGAATACCTCCATGACCAACAATATCAAGTATTGATTTATCACCCAAATACACCTTACCACCATCAAAATTTTCATACTTACTAAACCAGTTTCTATTAAGAGTCATGTGGAAAGATGCACCTGAGTCTATTAACCATGCATTTTCACTTGCATGAGTGGCCAAGGCTGCGATGAAAGCATCTCCATATTCCTTCTCGGACTCAGAATCAGAATCTTGCTTCTTCTTCTTTTTCTTCTCCTCTTTGCAGTCCTTTCAAAAGTGTTCGGGTTTGCCACAATTCCAACAAATTGCCTTGGACTTCGTAGGAGATTTTGATCTCCCCTTATTCTTGGACTTAGAATGGCCATGTTTCTTTTCCTTCTTGCCTTTTACTTTTGGTCTTCCTCAAACACTCAAAACATTTTTGGCATTAAGAGACACCTTCCGTCTCATCTCTTCAGAAAGTAGAGAACCAACAACATCCTCCATCTTCAAGACGACTGAAGTGCTCCCTATGGCCATGACAAGGCTGTCCCATGAGTCTGGCAATGAACATAGCAAGATTTGGCATCTTTCTTCTTCATCCATTGGCACCCCAACAGAGGTCAACTGAGTCACCAACATGTTAAAACTTTCTAGATGCTTAGAGATTCATCCACCTTCTTCCATTCTCAAAGAATACAATTTCTTCCTTAAGAAGATCTTGTTCGCAAGTGATTTCGCTTGATAGATCTCACTTAGCTTCTTCCAAAGTTTCTTTATAGTAGATTCTTCATGGGCATTTATCAGAATAGAGTCTGCAAGACACAATCTGATGAAACCTTTAGCTTTTCTATCAATCACATCATACTGTGCAGCTAAAGTTGGATCTGCAGGCCTTTGCTTACTCTCATCAATCGCATCCCATAGATCCCAATCAATCAATAGATCTTCCATCTTCAGCTTCCACATCTCAAAGTTTGTGCCAGAAAACTTCTCTACATCAATTCTCCCTGAAATGCGTGTCATCTTTTCAATCTTGCAATACAGAAATGAAATACTCTGCACAAGCTCCCACTCAAATTGATTAGCTCAAAAAACCCTATACCCAACAAATAGAACCAAAACTGGCCAGGCTCTAATACCACTTGTAAGGAAGCAAAGGTGTGCGAAAATGCTTCCTATGCTAATTTTGAGAGGACGGTTATGCAAATTTCAACTTAAATATCGCAAAGATCTCAAGAAATGCACAATAAAGCATAAACAAAATAGCAATGAACACATAACATAGTGATTACCGTGGGGAAACCCTTTTGGGAGAAAAACCCCACCCTCTAAAACTCGCACAATGTATTATCAAATCAAGAAGATTACAATACACTTACAATGCAATTTCTTAGAGGAGCGCATCACCACAACTCGAACTCGGAGAGACTTTTCCTAGCATCCAGTCTTGCAAAAACTCAATTATACAAACACCTCCCCAAACTCTCCTTTTATAGTGATTTTACAACCTAGAAACCAATTGTGGTTTTACAAAACCATGGGCTTAACCACCATGCCACATGGTGCCCATTTTTTATATTTACATTTTCAAGATAGAAAAACAACCAGGTTAAAATAGTAATCCCGTCCATAATTTTGTCCCCTTGTTTAGACCCCCATAAAAATCATAAAATAAGTCATCAAAGCTCTAAAAATGACCCACCTATATTCTACTATGGACAAGACTCATTTTTGACAACTCATTAACCAATTTCCAATGTATAAACATGTGGAAATCTACCACAAACAAATTTTGGAATTTTTCAGAAAAAGACTGCAAGGTTGAAACACATGTTCTCAACAGAGTCTACAATTGAACATTTGTCACAGTAAATGTACAACAAAATCCATTCAAATCCTTGATCATTATGATTCAAAATAAAACTAAGAACACTCAAGAGACATTAACACATGCTTCTAAATTATAGAGTGCTTATTAGTTTGTTGATCATTACCACAATATTAATTACAACTTGTTGCAACCAAAAAATGAAAGAAAACCTGATTTAGCCTTAAGAAAACCCATACAAAATAATTACATTAGCTAAAAACTGGAAAAACTTGGAAACCCCTAAATGAGAGAGAAGAGAATATATAAAAAAGGAACCAGCTCCAGATTTCATAAACATTAGACATCTGTCCCCTTTTGTAAAATCTGATTTAAAAAAATATCCTCCCCCCTTAACCAAATATTTTGTATTAATTTCCTCTCACTCCACTATGCAGCTTACACTAGGTATTTGAAAATAACCCTCCCACATATTACCATTTGCCAGCTTTCATCTTGTAGAAAACAAAACTCCCCCTTCCTTGCATTTTACTTCCACTTCCAGTGAAAGATTTTACTTATGGGTAAAGCTATTGTCATATCTTATATTCGGCCCCTTCAAACTATACCCATAAATAATCAATATCCCGAATCATTAATACAACATGAAATCAAAAAATATATTCTTCGCCATTCTTCATTTGCATATATTCTATACTTCTGATTTGTAGAGACCGTGTCCACCTTGTGCCTCTTTAGAAAATACTTTTCTAGAAGTCATTAGCAGCACAATGACTTGCATGTAGGAACAATTATAGTCCTGAGCCAAAATACTATAATACCTTCCACATTTCAGCATTTCCCTGCTACTATAGCAAAGAGACCACATTCTGTGAGACATTTTATAACAGTGTCTGCCATGTTGTCTTCTCCCATAGTCTTGCACTATTGACTATCCCAACATTTCCATCGCTGGCGTTTCTCGACTGCCACTTCAAGTCGCTAATCCCCCTCTGCGATGATCTCCACCACTGCCACCTCAAGTCCTGCCACGCTTGCGCGGGGGCCACAAAATTGTGTCGACTTACCTTGCATCCACTCGTCATAGGATGAGCAAAAGAAACATGCCTTTCGTCCGTCACACCCCAAATGTGGGATAAAACCCTAACAAGCCTTATTTTTAAAATGCACGAACAGCAGGGTCTGCGCAGGCAACTGCCAAGGAAGAATATTATAGCGTGAGGCCCGATTTTACACATGCCCAGCAACATTGGTGTCGCTGGATACTGTAGAAAATGTTAACAAAATTATGCCTTGTCCATTGGGAATTTCCTGTAATTGACGCATATCCTTTTATTACTGCGTTTACGCACACAAAGATCTTTGGATTTGGCTTTACATGTTAACAGTTGCATTAACAATTATCTGGGCCCTCAAATGATTAAAACTTAATCCCGATCTTGAGCAACTCCTTTGCACTATAATTGTGAAGAGAATCTTGAAAACCATACCTGGCTGGATGAATGTAGCAGCAACCGAACACTGTCGCGACCATGTCTCTGATCAAATTAGAAATCCACTAATAGAAAGTGAGAGGGAAGTATTGTTCCACAACGCTAACTTGGAGAAAAGTTGAGAAACATTGGTAGATATAACAGGCCAGCAGATGCTTTTCACTAAAATCTTATCTTTATGTATCAGATATTTGGAAGCAAAAGAGGCGGTTAATTTGATAATAAAGGAGAGAAAGAAGTCTATTCATCTCCTGAACAATCTCGTCCAACTGTTGCAGAAAAGAAAGGGATCTTATTTTACAGCTTCACAATATCACACCTTACGCTTACCTTCGCAGGAACGACAATATCTTTGGGGGATCCTCTGCGCAGAGTGACACAATGACTAGACTCCAACGGATTAGAACGCATTTTCCCGTTGTGATTTAGCGGCTTCCCAAGTTTATTTTCCTACATATGCTAAAACAAAAGACATCCGAGACCATATTTTGGTGATTGTATCAGCAATTTATTTTAGGACTATCACCGATATATTATGAATATGATCTTTGACTCAACTATGATACGCCCATGTATCCATCACTTACATCTCAACATTATTATTTAAACTAGCAATCGTACTTGTGTGTGCAATGGGTACGTCAAGAGGTGTGGAAGTTTAATTAGGGAAAATGGTGCTTCTTATTTTTTGCATACTTAAGTACATGCTCGGTCAAACAGTGGGCTGTAAAATACTCTCCCTCTCTCTCTCTGAGCTAATGTACTACGATGGCCACCAATTGCAAGGGAATAGTAAAATGCTTTCTTGGCCCAAAAATTTCAACACCTTGAATTTCTGGTCAAACAAATAAAAATGTAAAAACATAGATGAAAGTTAGGTTTTTTTGTATTTTCCAATTAAGCATTTTGTTTATGTATATTGAGCTATCTCCCTTTCTCTATCTCTATTTTTCAATATTTACTTCCCTCTATCAATGTATTTCTCTCTCTCTCTCTCTCTCTCTCTCTCTCTCTCTCTCTCTCCTTATGTCTCTTCTATATATATTTATCTCTCCTCTATATCTACCTATTGCTCCCCTCTTTTTATCTATTCCCTTGATGTCAGAAATTAATGGTCGACAATTTCTGAGAGCTATGAACGACCATGGAGACTTCTACGACCATTGATTGTTTCTTGTCCATTTTTATTCAATCTTTCATGCTCCCCAAATAAACATGCAAGACTATTCAATGTCTTATTAAATTTTCTTTTTCATTATCAATTATTTTTCCCCATTCTTTTTCGTTTGTGTTTCTTCCATTCCCCACCATTTGCATAGTAACTGCATTATTTGTTTCATAGAACAACTTGCTTTTTCTCATTTTATTAGACTATATTTACTTTTACCATGCTTTTCTAAACTATCATATCTTTCATTTATTTTTTATTGTGCTCTATTCGATGCGTTAAATGTACCCACACTTGACAACCCCAATTTATTAATTTTTATGCGCAAAAAAATTATAGAATATAGAGATATTAAAATATTGGTAACATTTGAAGAGATTTTTTCATTTTCTTTTATGGATAGGTGGAATAGGTTATTATATGAAATTTAAAATTGGTTTAAATTATAGTCCCTTTTCATCTCTAGCACTCTCTTCCTCTCTATCACTATCTCCTTACCTCTTTCTCTATCTCGCTTTCCCCTTCTATACCTACCTTTTTCTATTACTGTATCTTCCTCTAGATCTCTCGCTCTCTCCATATTTCACATATAACATGACCTTGTTGATAAATAATTTAAATAACCAATCATAAATTTAGATCTCGTTCGAAGAAAGACGCACCCATTTAGTGGTTGCTTCTACTACAACTAAGGGACTGCTAACACTTTCAGTTGAATCTCCACTCAAGACTTGAATGATTTCAGGGGTATTTGCATTTGTTGCCATCTTCTCAGAGAAGTGAATATAAATTTTGTATAAGTAGTAAGGCAAAGAATAAATTAACATATAAAAAAAGATTATCAACGTGGAGAAAAAAAATACCAAAATCTAGGCCTATATATATTAAATATATCTAATGTAAGTGTATCTAATAAATATAAATAATTACTAAATACATTTAAATATTTTGTTAATTTAATATATAACAATTTAACTATAGTATATATTTTATATAGGCTAAATTTATAACATAATAATTGAGAATGTTAGTTGTACTTAATATGAATAAACAAGTTTATTAGAGAAGTATGAGTGAAATAAAACATTTGAATTTGGAACAAAAGAAGACTGCATTACCAATAGGCTTTATAATTAAGAGAAAACTTCCACAATATCTTTTTAAAAAGATTATTAAGTAAACATACATAGTTTTATGATTTTTTTTAATCAATAAATATTTTAAATATTATTACTTTACAAAATTTACTTCAAATATAGTTCAAATCCTTTTCTAAATGAAAAGTATAAATAAAAATATTAATGGGAAACAAGAATGCAATACCTAAAAAAGACTGAATGGAAAGACCAAAAAAATTGGAAATGGAGGATTTCATCTGTTCTAGAAAGCTGAAAAGTAATGCACAATTGTATAGTTTTGAATAGAGCTTGGCTAGGCTTGTTGTTTTTGGCTTGGGCAGTCTTGAGTGTTTTGACTTAAAAAATTAGAGAAATAAAAACATATTAAAAAAAATTAAAAGAAATATCATTCAAAATGATTTGCTGATTCTATTAAAAATGATTATTGAATCTATTAAAATTTACTCGCTTGTTGAATTCAAAAAATATACAAGAACAAAAAGAATAAAGTATAAATAAGTAATATCCACTTGTAAAGGAACCAAACATTCTAGAATATAATAAATGAAAAAAAAATATTATCTTATTTCAAACGTAATATTAGTGACATAAAAAAATGGTAAATATGAGAGTAAATAGTATTAAATGTCATAGTAAATAGATACTATCTCCAATAATATTTAAAGTAATATTGGCACATTATGAAATATGTAACCTAATGAGTGGTAGAATTTGAGGTGCGTAAAATTCATGAGATCAACAAGAAATTTTACTTTTATCATAGATAATCCTTGCATACCAAACATATAGTTTTGAACAAGGACTTATAGACCCAAACAATAAAGGTAAAGGTATAATTTTTCTTGATTCTTATTGTTTGCTAATAGAATTTTAAATTTTCTTTTATGACTACACTATTAATATAAAATAAGTTAAATATTAAAAGAAACATCCAAATCTATAATGTCTTTAGGGTATTAGGTGGAGACTAATTTATTTAAAATTTTGAAAAAATACACTTGGAAATAACATTTCGAAATTAAGTAAGGTTTTTAATCGTAATTGTTATGAAATTCCTATTTTTGCTTTATAATTTAAGCAATAAAATATTCTTATCAAAAAGATAATAGTACAAAGAGAAATAATAATATGATTTATGTTATTTTTTGAAATTTTATTAATTAAGTGAAAATATAGTCATCTTTAGACTATGATACTATGTTTTTATAATCTAATATGTACTTGACTACATAATAATCAATACCTACCTAAAATATTTCCACTACCTTGGAAGCACACACACCTAGAACTAAAAAGGGAATTGTAATAGCTATACATATATTACCATTCTCAAAACCAAATGACTACCATTGGACTTATTCAGCCCGTTGATCATTCCTTCCTACAGACACTTCACCTATGCACAAACATTATCCAAATCAAACTAGTGAATGACCGTGGAAATAATGATGAGATCGACGGAAGAATCGAGGCCAACATTGGAGTGGAGCTGCGAGTAAATTAGATCCCAAAAAATGTAATGGCCTTGAACACGTTAAGTATTTTTTTAATTTGTCTTTTATGTTCTATGTTCTACATTAAGTATTTGTTTGACATGTCTTGATTAACATTTTTATATCTAATATTTAAATTATACATGTATTCCATTCTTATCGTATATTAATAGATTGTGATAATAAATAAGCATTAAACTTTCAGATGCATTAAAAAGTGATGATACACCTACTGAAATCTATATGTTAAAAATTACGACTGAATTATAATAAGTGCATTCCAATAATAATATTGTTTTATAATTTACTTTAATTCTAAAACTATTTTAATGATAGCATCTATAGGCACACACTATGAAGAAGTCCATAGAAACAAACATTTATACTCTTGTCCATTCTATTTAAAAAAATCTATATTGTACAAATTATTTTAAAAATAAATATAATTATTTTATTATCTTTAAAAGTTGTTTAATAATTTACTAACAATTTAAACTTCGTATTAGAGCCATTACAATACTCGTGCCTCAGCTAAGCATTGAAATTTATGCAGCTCTCAAATTTCCATGATAAACATTTATTTTAATATTTTATTCTTCTTCAATTTCAATTTTTTAAATATATTTTAGTAACATTTAATTTAATATAAATAAACAAATTATCAAATGAAGTTTGAGAAAGGCATGAGAGACATCTAGGTTAAACATAAGCTCTTTTCCATTTATCAAATTTCTGAAAGTGCCCACGTGTCATCCATGCATAAAAAGACTGTTGGCCTCCTTCCACATGCACCACCTACCATGAAAAAGTCGATACAGAGTGCAATGTTGCCGATCCTTTCTACAAATGGCTTGTTTATGCGCCTGAAGTTAGAAGGAGATGCCACAAAGTTTCTCCTCATACCAAAGAATTAAAAATTTGACCACTTACGGATGACCAGGAAACTTTGATACTGGCATAGTAGGTATGGCAGTAGCTCAGTTTAGTCAATGGGACTATCCCTCCTCTGCAAAATGTTGTTCTGGAGAAAACTTATGTCCATACATAATGGCTTTTCCTCAAAAACAACTTAATTACGGTTTTTAATTTAAAACAGACACCTCTATAGGCTCGAATTTCCACAACTCAGTGTAAAACATTTGCAGAAAGCAGAACAAAATGAAGCTAGTAGTGGTGATAACAACTCCAGGCGCTCCAGTTGTCTTGCAAGTTCAAAAAGTCGACGATCCTAAGCTCAATGATGACGAAGTGCTAATAAAAATCTCTGCAACATCACTGAATAGGGCAGATACCCTACAAAGGTAGGGCAAGTATCCTCTGCCTGAAGGGGCTCCTCTTTATCCTGGCCTAGAGTGTTCAGGGGGTGATTGAAGCGGTGAGCAAGACTGTTGACAAATGGAAAGTGGGCGATGAGGTAAATCTCAGGCATTTTACAAATCAGTAGTTTGATTAGACTAAATATGAATATCATCTGTTCAAATTTTCATGTGGATAAATGTAGACTCGAACTTTGTCCCTCAAATCCACACAGAACTTACGCCCAACCTGTTTATTAACTCGTTCTAAGACACTATGTGCGAGTTTAATCGAACTCACACAAGATGGATAGGATAACCCAATTTTACACACAATACATGTCCTGGACAAGGAGCTATGTGACCAAACATGATTTATTTTAACTGAATTCAATCCTTGCGTATTGCTTCGCACTAGTTGGTCTGGCCGTACAGACTATTAAAGCGTTGTTGTTAACTATTCTACAATTTTTATGGTTTATTTTTTACTTTTATTTTTTCAAAAATTAATGTTTGTTGTTGGGATATGTACGGAGGGCTACGCTACAAAAGCATGCCTATTATCGTATTTGTTTTAAATCTGATAATTTCCTTACAATTTTTCTGCAACCTGAACATAGGGATTTACTATGGAGGCAAGATTGTTCACCAGTTGAAAGTTTGCATTTCGTAATTTGTAATCGTTTTAAATTAGTAGTTGGTTAGGGTTTTACATATGGTGGAATAGGCAATAAGGTAGAAAGAAAAAATGGTGAAAGAATTTAAGATTTTTACTATTAGAGGGAATTTGGGAATGGTAACGCCATTACCTTTCGGGAGTCGAAACAACAAATGGTGGGCGTTACGGGCATAACAGAGGAAATCGAGCGGGATTTGCAGGAAGATCGCAGCAAAGATCGGGAGCTCCATAGAAGGCCACATTGCCGGTCATTCGCTTCAAATGCGCTCTGTTCTGTTGCACAAATTCATCTCTGAGAGGAGTATAGGCTTCTCCCACGAGTAGCGTGAACTGGGTGCCCGAATCGATCATTATCTACCCAATGCCTATGTGATCGGGCATAAACACCAATTTGGGAATAGGTAGAAGCTTGTTTCCGACCTTAATGCCCTCCATTTTGACACTGTAAGCTGCCCTGTGAAAGTAAGGAAGGGGAAGAGAAATACTGAGCAGGGGCGTGTAGTGCAGGTATTTGGAAAATGGGGAATCCCCAAATAGAAGCAGCCCAGCTGAACCAGGAGATTTCATGCAGTCAGTGATACAGTAGGACAATGTTCGAGCCATTCTGAGCTGAGAAATCAGAGAAATCTCACCACGATTAAGCCCCATGAGACCAAGTGTATCAGGCAGAGGAGCAGATGAAGAACATCAAAGATGAAACTTGCATCTTGCGTATAAGTGAAGCACCAACGCAGGACATGTACCAGTGCATCTATATGTGTGAATACAACTGGCAGCATGATGTGACGTTAAAACTGACAAAAAATAAATCACCCAAAAAAGAAGACAATGCAAAAATTTATGAACCACATGTAATGCACGATGGAAGGCTCACAATCTCCTAATGGCACTCATTGCCCTCTCCACCAATTGCAACCGTTGACCAAACAAAAGAGGTCGGGGGAATTCCAAAATGAAAATGCCTACGACGTAATTAGGATGACTTAGATAATAAAATACTAAAAGAGCTACATCTTGATTGGGCAAGCCGGGTCCAAGGTGGGCCTGGCTAAATTTTTTTCTTTTTCAATCAATTGGGCCTTTAGGAAGTGATTCTAGAACTTTCATGCATTTGTGGGTCAAATTTGCACAATCTCTAAGTGTTTAAAACTTGATTTTAAACCATTTTTGAGGTAGCTAAAATGGATAAATAGCCTCGATGGTGCAGGAGCACCCGAGAGTCAAAGGAACAGTATGGGATCATCTGATGTTCCAAGAGAAAATGAAGTCTAATATGAACTATAAAGTCATTTCATGACGTGATTATGGCCATTAGAATCATTTGACTGTAATTTGAATCAAGATGTGTCCATGTATTCAAAGTTGCCAATGTTGGCAAATAAGGGCTAATATGGGGGTTTGAGGGTAGAAATAGTAATTTCTTTATGTTTCAAGTTTAAAATGTCTATGAGAGACCATTTTAATGTAATTGAGCAATATCTAAATGTTAAGATGCAAAAGGATAGGTAAGTAGTGAAATTGACAACATAAGAATTTAGAAAGAAACTAAGAGTTAGTTTTTGGGTAGTTTGAAGGGTGGTTATCGGTTCTAAGGGATGAAAATAGTATATGAATGATGTAAAGGCCCAAGAATGGCCATAGGAGTTCATGTAATACATTGTAAATCAATAAACTTTGTGTCTCATCATATTACTTATTTTGATCAGTAAAATACAATACATGTAACAACATTTTCCTTGATTTAAATAGTATTTTTCCTAAAGGTTCCTGATTGGATATGGTTTAGCATTGAGATAGAATGATTTTAGTTCTTACTGTATCCATTTCATTTGGTTTTAACAAAGATATACTTATTTTTCTGCTAACTGGTAAAACCCTCATCTAGGATAACAACTAGTTGGTAAAATATAGCTTTTGCAGAAGATAACGTGCAAATAAAGTACCAAATGGAGTAGATTGATGGGAAATATGTATATTATCCTTTCATGATACTTGAAGGAATCCATGACCATTTTTGACACGTGTTTCACAAGCAAGAAATGATTGTCCCAAAAGGCAAATGTATGACTGCCATAGAAAAAAAAGTTTCAGTGTAGGGGGAATATCTTGTAATTTAACCTTTGGATTATTATTCATTTTATATATGTTTTGATAACCAAGTTTTCAAGGTTCTCATCAGAGAGATTGGCCGAAAGTGTTTGGGGTCAAAATTTATGAGTGACAGAGTTCAATACTATCATAATAGGATAGTAGGGTATTGTTTGTTGTTCTTAGTAAGAAGAACTATTGGTAGGAAAGTATTAAGTGTTGAAGATAGGTGTGGCAAGAGCCTTTATTGTTGTGTAAGGTTGGAATCCCAAAGGTTAGGATTTTGATCAACCATGAAGTGAATGTGTATTATCCAAGGAAGTGGGATAGTTATACGAAAGTGTTCATAATGTTGTTTAGGCTTGAAGAAAACTTCAGCAAGTACACAAGTTAGGTGTTTAATGGGATCAGTGGAATGAAAGAGACCTATTTTGAGTTTGTAGAGAGAGAATGAAGTATTTCCATCACATGAAAGAGTATTGATCAATCAAAAGAAGGATTTGGAAGTGTGAAGATAGAACAACTATGGGTAATCAGTCTAGGCAAATTGTCACAGGGCATTAGGAGAAGAGTGTTATGCAACTAGTGGAATGAGGAGAATGAGAGAAGTCCTTAACTGTTGAGGATACAATTAGTAAATGAAATGTGATTAGCAATTAAGTTGTGATCAAAGTTTGGTGGAGATTGAGTATGATCTTTACATGGAATGCAGTGGAAGGGAGAGTTAGTCTTTGTGAGGTTTGACCATTAATAGGTCTTTGAGAGTCTGATTAGGTGATCAGTCTAAGGAACCTTGTATTGTTCCAAGTAGGTGAATTAGAATAATATCTTTGAATATAAGAAGTGATGTGACAAGTTGTATCTCACAAATAGTTTGAAGAATTTGTCCTTAATGAATAGGACTTGTGTGAGGGCCCACTGTGCTCTGCATCACTCCAGAATGCCCCCTACAAACTATCTAAATCGCATAACTGAATCCTCAAAACTGGCATACACACACTTTCACATATAAAAAATCACTCTACAAAATGGCATTTGTTGATGATGTATGAAGTGAGAAATTTTAATCTTTGAAGTCACCAACTTCATTTTCAGTGTAGCTAAACATACCATAACTAATCTGAAACCTTGTTTACAAGCCTCTGATAAAAATACCAAATCGTCCTTCGGGGGCTACCACTAATAAGACTCCTTCATTGAAATACAAAGAACATGTGCGCCACAAGAAAATTACCAGATACCTTCAGATTTACAAATGATTGACACTTAAACTTGGTCATTTGTAATCTTTTCTACAGATGCAAACTCAAAACAATTTTTTTTTGGTTTCATATTGATATGATAAACATGCCAAATAGACTTGTGGGGACTTGGAATTTTGCAATTAGGTACATTAAGATACAATGAGCACGGATCAACAAGTATCTGATGCAGGAGCATCCTGGGTGTAAGAGCAATCTTGCATCACCCAAAAAAAAATATTTCTGTTTTTATATTCAATAAGGGTTATTTTGCGCAGAGCTGCTATTTATGGAAAGTTACTATTTTTGGTAATTTTCGTATGTGCTCAGAATGATCTGATTTCTTTCTTGGAGGTTCATTTTGGTCATATAAGTCTGCCAGTAAAGTTTCATTGCCAGATCAAGTGTATATTGGAAGATATTGAGGATTTTCGGTATTGGCAGCAGGGTACAGAAACTTTGAACTCAGTTTTGAAGGCTTTAGAGGCCACGGATGAGGTCGAAAATTTGGGTGATGGGCGCTTGTGCTGGTCCAGCCTGTAGAGCGCTTCGTGGCATTTCCGAAATGGGGTTATAATAGCCGATCGGGTCAACTGGTGATGACTTATGGTCTTCGGAAGTTGGGCCACCTGAAATGGCAAAAAATAATTTTCTTCAAAATTTTTGTTCGGGTTTCAAAGGTTATCTTGAGCCGACTATGATGTAATAAAATGTAAAATAAAATAATTCTAAGTTTGGTCGGCCTTATTGGCTAAAATTCTGGAACCTTCCCAGACGGTGGAAAATTGCCTATATAAGGAAGGTTGTATTATTGTCTTAGGCAGTTCAGAATAGTTCTGGGTATTGATTTGAGGCTTTGTCCTACAGAATGTTGTAAGGAATGCCCATGTGGTTTTGCATATTGTAATTCTAGAAGTTTGTAATTCCACATTTGTGGAGATAATAAGAAGCCAATTTTCTGTTCTTGCATATTATTGTTGTTGTTTCTCTATTTCTGTTATGTGTTTGTGGTATTAAGGGGAGCACCCTTCATCAAGTGGTATCAGAGCCAGGTTCTTGAGTGTGTAAACAGATCGCCGACTGTGAGGCAGTTTGCACTAGGACCGTGGTTAGGGTTTCAGTGCGCATCGCGAAAATGCCTCCACGAAGAGAACGTGGCGGAAGACCTGGTGCTGTGACACCTGAGGTTAGAGAGCTGCAGAGACAAGTGCGAGCATTACAAGAAGAGATTCGCAGAGGAATGAATCTTAATGTCAGAGACGAAAGTGAGGATGAAGCCGAAGAAGAATATCAAGAAGGACAAGCTGAAATTGTGAACCAGGAGGAAGAAAGACTTTTTCAGGCGATTTCCAAGATTGGGAAAAGACCTAAGATTGAGGTTCCCACATTTTCTGGAAATCTTAACCCAGAGGAATTGATCGACTGGATCAATGAATGTGAGGAATATTTTGAGTATGAAGATGTTGAGGATCCTAATAGGGTCAAATTTGCGAAGGCCAGACTGAAAGGTCATGCGAAGATATGGTGGCAAGAGATTCAGTTGGAGCGGAATAGAAGGGGAAAGGAGAAAATCATGAGATGAGATCGGATGGTGGATAAATTGAAGCGACAGTTCATTCCTGTTGATTATGAGCTTGACCTACTGAAGGAAATGCAGAGTTTGAAGCAAGTAGGAAGATCTGTTCAGGAGTATACAGAGGAGTTCTATCGACTTCTCATCAGAACAGGCCATGCAGAAGCTGATAAGGAGAAAGTTGCCCGATACCTTAATGGGTTAAGGCCAAGTATTCAGGAGGAGCTGAATCTGGTTCGAATGAACAGTATTGAAGAGGCATACCAGTTTGCCCTAAAAGTAGAGGAAAAGATGAACAAGAAGTTTGAGAGCAGACAAAATGGAAGAGGTCGCGGTGGACGATCTGGTGGACGGTCATATGGTGGCCGAAATGAAGATTCGAAAAAGAAGGATGAGGCCAGTAGCAGTCAGAATCAGCGAGGAAATAATTCCAATCGCTTCCAGGATCAGAATAATAGAGATCAGAGAGGAAGAGGAAGAGGACAAGGATCTGGAAGAGGTGGCTTCCGTGGAACATGTTTTCACTGTGGAGAAGAAGGTCATAGGGCATTTGAATGTCCTCAGCACCAAGGCAGAATAGACAGGAGAAATGAAGGCCAGGCCAGAGTTGCACATGTAGATGAAGATGCCAGATCATCAAATTCTGAAGATGCTGAAAGAGGAGAAACGCTGATTAACAGAAGAGTCCTGTTGAGTGGTGAGAATGAACCTGAACAAAGGAGGAGCCTGTTTCGCACCAGGTGCAAGTGTGAAGGTAAATGTTGTGATGTGATTATTGATAATGGAAGCACTGACAATTTGGTGTCAGAAGAGATGGTGACAAAGTTGAAGCTCAAGAGACAGAAACACCCACATCCATATCGGATTGCCTGGGTACAGGATGACCACAAGGTCATGGTCAATGAACAATGCCTGGTGAAGTTCAAGATTGGCGGATACCAAGATGAGGTATTGTGTGATATCATATCTATGGATGCATGTCATATGTTGTTGGGTAGACCATGGCAGTTTGACAGATGTGCTGTACACGATGGTCGTGCGAATACCTATTCCCTAACAAAGGATGGAGTGCGACATAAGCTAAAGCCATTGAAGGAGACCGAAGAAAAGGTATGTGGTAATGCAAGAATAACATTTGTTGATGGAAGAAAATTCCTAGATGGTATGAGACACGAGCATGTGTGTTTTGCTTTAATTCCAAAAGTTGGTAAAGAAGAAGCAGAGGATGTACCTGTAGAGGTTGCAGATTTGTTGAATGAGTTTCAAGATATTGTATCTGATAATGTACCTGATGGATTACCACCGGTAAGGAAGATCAGTCATCAGATGGATTTGATTCCAGGAGCCAGTTTGCCAAACAAGGCAGCACACAGAATGACACCAGCAGAAAGTGAAGAGTTGAACAGACAAGTACACGAGTTATTGCAGAAAGGGTTGATTCGAGAGAGTCTGAGTCCCTGTGCTGTACCAGCGGTATTAGCACCAAAGAAAAATAGAGAGTGGAGGATGTGTACAGATTCCAGAGCAATAAACAAGATCACAATCAAGTATAGGTTTCCATTGCCACGAATGGATGATATTATGAATTGTTTGAGTGGAGCTGTGTATTTCTCAAAGATAGATCTGAAGAGTGGATATCACCAGATTCGGATCAGAGAAGGAGATGAATGGAAGACTGCCTTCAAGACAAAGGAAGGACTATATGAGTGGTTAGTCATGCCTTTTGGGCTAACCAATGCACCGAGCACTTTCATGCGGCTCATGAACGAGGTTCTGAAAGAATTTCTGGGTAAGTTTGTCATTGTTTACCTAGATGATATTTTGATTTTTAGCAAGAAATTGGAGGAACATATGATGCATATTCGTATGGTGTTTGAGAAGTTGAGAGATGAGAAATTGTTGATTAATTTGAAGAAGTGCAGTTTTGTGAAGAAAGAGTTAGTGTATTTGGGATTTGTAGTTTCAGCAGAAGGTCTAAAAATGGACCCAGAGAAGGTACAGGCTATCCTTGAATGGCCTACTCCAAGGAGTGCTACCGAGGTAAGATCTTTTCATGGTTTGGCTAGCTTTTACAGAAAGTTTATCAGAAATTTTAGCAGTATTTGTGGACCCTTGACTGAAACAATGAGAGGGGATAGAAAAGAGTTTAAGTGGACTAATGGGGCAGAAAAGAGTTTTCAATTGTTGAAACAAAAAGTTACAGAACAACCTGTTTTAGCACTTCCAGATTTTAATAAGGTGTTTCAAGTAGATTGTGATGCTAGTGGTACTGCAATAGGAGCTGTTATGAGCCAAGAAGGTAAACCTATTGCTTATTTCAGTGAGAAGTTAAATGATGCCAAGAGGAAATATTCTGTTTATGATCAAGAATTTTATGCTATAGTTCAGGCATTAAAGAAGTGGAGACATTATCTACTTCCTAAGGAGTTTGTTTTGTATACCGATCATCAAGCTTTGCAATATTTGAATAGTTAAGGAAAATTAAATCAAAGGCATTTGAAATGGGTTGAGTTTTTATAGAGTTATACATTTGTTTTGAAACACAGGAGTGGAAAGTCTAACAGGGTTGCAGATGCTCTTAGCAGAAGGCAACTATTGCTGACAGAGATGCAGATTGAGGTGGTTGGGTTCAAGGAACTCAAGAATTTATATCCAGAGGATCCTGATTTTGGTGAAGCTTGGAAAGCTTGTACAGAACCTGTTACTCTAGACAGGACGAAATGGTTGGATTTCATCATCCAGGATGATATGCTATTCAGAGGGAGTCAGTTGTGCATTCCACAAAGTTCTATGAGGGAGAATCTCATCAAGGAGAAGCATAGCGGAGGATTGGCTGGACATTTTGGTCGTGATAAAACCCTTGGTTTGGTTAGTGAGAATTATTATTGGCCACAGTTGCAGCAAGATGTGAAGAAGTTTGTACAGAGTTGCAGAGTATGTCAGATGGCGAAAGGAGTGAAGCAGAATATAGGGTTGTATCAGCCATTACCTATACCAGAGAAGCCTTGGGAGGATATCAGTATGGACTTTGTTCTTGGTTTACCAAGGACACAGCGGGGACATGATTCAATTTTTGTGGTGGTTGACAGATTTTCAAAGATGGCACATTTTATTCCCTGCAAGAAGACTAATGATGCTGTTCATGTAGCAGAATTGTTTTTCAGAGAAGTAGTGAGACTTCATGGTTTGCCAAAGACCATAGTTTCAGATCGGGACACTAAGTTTGTTGGATATTTCTGGCGTACATTGTGGAAGAAGTTGAAGATAGATTTGAAGTTCAGTTCATCGCACCATCCACAGACTGATGGACAGACAGAGGTGGTGAATAGAAGTTTGGGAAATTTGCTGAGATGTTTGGTTGGAGATAGGCCAACAGGATGGGATTTGATTTTACCACAGGCAGAATTTGCATACAATAATTATGTCAATAAAAGCACTGGTAAATCACCATTCTAGATTGTATATGGAAGTAGTCCAAGAAATGCATCTGAATTGACGAAGATAGATTAAGGAGAAATAAGTAGTGCTGAAGCTGAGGATTTTGCAGAACATTTGAAGAACATCCATGAGGAGGTGAGGAAGCATATTACCAAGATGAACGCACAGTACAAGGCTAAGGCAGATGAGAAAAGGAGGTATAAGGAATTTCAGGTTGGTGATGAAGTCATGGTTCATTTGCAGAAGGAAAGGTTTCCGGTTGGTACATATAACAAGCTGAAAATGAAGAAGTTTGGACCATGTAGGATACTGAAGAAACATGATTCAGGAAACGCATATGAGGTAGAATTGCCTATTGAGCTAAATATTTCACCAGTGTTTAACATTTCAGATCTGACAGAGTATCATGAAGGAGGTGTTGAAGATGAGATCACAGCAGCACAGTGGAGTATTCCAGCAACTAGTTCAGATATCAAAGAGATTGAAGACATACTGGACAGTCGTGTTGGCAAAAGCACAAGGAATAGGACATATGAAGAGTATTTGGTCAAATGGAAAGGATGACCTGTTGAAGATTCATCATGGCTAACAAAGGAGGAGGTTAACCGTCTTGGTTTCCCTCTGCACACCTAAGTCGTGACAGGGTCACTTCTCAAATTACCCCGGGTGTCTGATGCAGGAGCATCCTCGGTGTAAGAGCAATCTTGCATCACCCAAAAAAAAAATATTTCTGTTTTTATATTCAATAAGGGTTATTTTGCGCAGAGCTGCTATTTATGGAAAGTTACTATTTTTGGTAATTTTCGTATGTGCTCAGAATGATCTGATTTCTTTCTTGGAGGTTCATTTTGGTCATATAAGTCTGCCAGTAAAGTTTCATTGCCAAATCAAGTGTATATTGGAAGATATTGAGGATTTTCGGTATTGGCAGCAAGGTACAGAAACTTTGAACTCAATTTTGAAGGCTTTAGAGGCCCCGGATGAGGTCGAAAATTTGGGTGATGAGCGCTTGTGTTGGTCATGCCTGTAGAGCGCTTCGTGGCGTTTCTGAAATGGGGTTATAATAGCCGATCGGGTCAACTGGTGATGACTTATGGTCTTCGGAAGTTGGGCCACCTGAAATGGCAGAAAATAATTTTCTTCAAAAATTTTGTTCGGGTTTCAAAGGTTATCTTGAGCTGACTATGATGTAATAAAATGTAAAATAAAATAATTCTAAGTTTGGTCGGCCTTATTGGCTAAAATTCTGGAACCTTCCCAGGCGGTGGAAAATTGCCTATATAAGGAAGGTTGTATTATTGTCTTAGGCAGTTCAGAATAGTTCTGGGTATTGATTTGAGGCTTTGTCCTACAGAATGTTGTAAGGAATGCCCATGTGTTTTTGCATATTGTAATTCTGGAAGTTTGTAATTCCACATTTGTGGAGATAATAAGAAGCCAATTTTCTGTTCTTGCATATTATTGTTGTTGTTTCTCTATTTCTGTTATGTGTTTGTGGTATTAAGGGGAGCACCCTTCATCAGTATCTTTGATATAGACATCAACTAATTATAAGTTATGAACACTTGAAAATACTTCCCTGATAATGCAACTCTACCCACACTGAAAATCACAATAAATTGCAAATGGACATGACTTGGCAAACCTAAAAGATAGATTCATTCAAGGGTCATATCAGAGATGTGAATTCTTTCTCGTGGTTACCGTATAGGGAAATGAATATTTGAACATGACAACCAACTCGAAAAAATATATAGGCTTCCAAAGTAGACCTTTTGATAACTTTCTGTACACCCAGTAAATCAAAGTAAAATGCAAATGGATTTGATCCAGAAAAATAGGCAAATACACTCATCCAGATATGAAAAATACACATAGGAGATATTTGTCATGTCTATAATACATGGAAACACTTAACTTGCAATTTTAATAAATAGGGTATGAAAACCATGTCTTCAAAGTAGGCAATTTTAATTTTTCTGAACATGAACAAAAATACAGATTGACAAACCCATTGAAAAAGGTACTTCACAAAACCATCAAATTTTCATGTAAGGGGTTAAAAATGGAAGCATGAGCTAAAGGAAAAGAGGGGAGCATACCTTCAAAATGGTCTCTCACGAAAATCACAAGGCGCTCAAATATTCAATGTCAAAATAGGGCTTCTCCAAATAGTGCACAAAGTTGTTTTCTTTCTCATGCCTTCACAAAATTCAAACATGGTATTCTCAAAAAATTTGAGAGTACCAACATGCCACACTTTAGATTGTGCTACATATCTTAAAGAATGTTTTGGACTGACTAGTAACCTATTTTTTAATTTGCATATGGAGAAAATATATTAGTTGTAAAAGAACCTTTATGATGTAATTTCTAGGTCCTCTTTATTTCTCATAGTGGAGCATATTAATGTGGCCAACTTTCTATGAATAATGCGTACATTTTTTACGGATGACCTTGTCAATATTTTTGATGGACAAATATCTATATATTTTGATGGTAAGGAATGAGATTGATATGATGGTAGGTGAGGAAGCAACAAAGTTTTTATGATTCAAGTGTGAAGGCGAGTTTGTGCAAACAAGGCAAAACTAAGGTTCTTATTGAAGAGATAGAGTAGAAGGTCATTTATACTGTGAATCTAAAAGTTTGGTTTTTATCTTTACTAGATAAGTGAGTTTCTACTATATTTATTTTCGTTGGGGATTAATGTAATCCTTGGAAATTTGTATAAACTGGTAGGGACTGTGTGTTTCGTGGCTTCTAGTCTAAAATATTGTAATAAGATATTTGGATATAGTGAGTACATTTATCATCGTGGTTTTTCCCATATTAGATTTTCCATGTAAATTTGGTGTTCATGTATGTTTCTATATATTTAGAATTTCACTTATTTATTTTTTACTCATCGTCAATTAAATTAATTTAGATCAAAGATAGAATTGATGAAATTTTAATTGGGATGGACTGAGTTGATTTATGAGATTTGAAGCTAAAAGAATTTTTTCTAAAATTTTGGATGTGTCATTGTCAAATTCCTAACATACCTTGAATACCTCACATCTCCCTTATTTTTTTTAATCTCCAAAACCCAAGTACAAGCATATTTTTCTTCTTTTTTTTTTAATATTCTAATTTTAAGTTATCTTGTGGATTCATTATAGAAGATTATTTTATTTATCAATTTTCATAATATGATTTTTAGGGACATGTTGATTCTTATCAAAAGAAAGAAGAGTCTCTCAAATCTCAATAGAGAGTAAATTATTAGGAATAAAAAGATGAGTTTGGATATAAACCAGACTTGGCATCGAAGGAGCTTGATTGACATAAGAAAAACCTATAGAGAAATAAAAAATATTTCCAAGAAAGTTGAGGATTTCTTAGAATATGTTCTTGCTTCTTATTTATCACTTTCACGGTACAATTGATAACAAATTTCTTGACCCTACATTAATAAACCAATGTGATTTAAAACTAAAATAACATAAAGTTACACAAATAATTAAACTTCTTTATTTTCACAAACAATGCTCCATATATTTAATTGAAAAATTTAAAGCTCGTTTCATTATGAAATAAATGAATAATCTCTTTTTAATCTTATAGCGTGCCATAATATTATTACTATTGCCATGATAAGATGGTTCAGTTTAGGTGATATTGTTCTTATGGTCAAAATTCAAATTTATTAAAATATTATTGTTAAATGTTCTGATTAAGTTCAATCAGGAAAGGGCATGAATCCAACAAAAAATAACATCAACTCATATAATAGTTCAAAAGGAGTTCATGAGTAGTGAATTTAACTGCAAAAAGACCAATAACTAAAATCTAAAAATAACACATGAAAAACTAAATTGAAGGAAGTTGAACTTCCTTCCACACTGCATGGGTTCTTTGTGAGTATCCAAAAAGGAATTATTTTTGGGTTGATGCATTATAGCATCTAGGGACGAAGTCCCTCTTTCACCATCATTTGAGTTCTTTGTGAGTATTCAAAAAGGAATTATTTTTTGGTTAAGCACATTATAGCATCTAGGGATGAAGTCCCTCTTTCGCCATCATTGACCTCCCTCTTTTTCCAGTTGGATAGAAATCAGCTAAGTCTCATCACATTTCCTCTTTTTGATCTTCCTCTACTTGAGCTCTTCTTTCAAGATGTTAAAGAGGGGGTCATTTTTTTCATCATATCCTTGCTGAAATTGACAACTTCAACTATTTTTTTTTATCTGACTTTGGTTCACTTTAACATTACCCAAAGCCCTTATCATTTCTTGTTTTTCCTCATCAGATGTAATGAGGGCTTTCATCTTTAAAATTTGGTCCTCAATAATGTCTCAATTGTCCAATTTTTGTGCCAATTCCTCAGCCACTTCCCACATACTAGTATCCATATAGGTGTTAGACTAATCTCTACCTATATCTTCAACCTCAACAATAGCTTCCATTCTCTTGACTTTATTTATTTTTGTGTCAAGTTGGGCTATTAACCACTTGATAAGAGTGTTTTGATAGTTGTAGAGAACACACATTTTATCAACCTTATTCACAATTATGGAATAATCAAGCAGATCATCTTTAGAAGTGGGTTTCTATGAATGGGGTGGGGAAAGGTTGAAGGGGACTTTAGGGTCATCTGCGTACTTTTGAGGCTTGGTAACAAGGTAAGGGGATTTAGTTGGAAGGCTAGTAGTGTTGGCAGGGGAATTTTTAGGGGTCTAATCTAGCTTAGTGGACCAAGAAGATGAAGAAACCTCAGATACAAAAATAGTATTGATGTTGATAGCTTTCATCTTTTGTTTACATAGAGGGGGAAGCAAGCAAAGCTTGGTGGCCTTAGGGATTTCCGTAGGGTTACTGAGATCAACAATCAAAGAGGAATTAGGGATATTAGGTTCAATCTCCATGAATTGGGTGAAATGGAAATTATAAAGATAGAGAAATAAACCTTGGTGGGGGCTTCTTTTTTGCCATACTGACTGACTGCGACATTGACAATAATATACAAAAATGAAAATTGAGTTTGGAATTACACCAAAAATTATTTTAAATAGGAAAGAGGTGGGAAAGAAAGTGTCTAAACCTACCTTCTAGGGTGATGAATTTGATCGACACCAATGCTATGTCCTTCTATTCTCCAAGCAACACTTCCCTATTGAAATAATTTTGGAGCCTCAGAACATCTTCACCAAGGCAAAAAAAAAATTGAGATTTTGCTTGTAGTGCTTATTTGAACTTCTGAGATTCCACTACCAGACCATTAGCAGTTGCTATCATCTCTCTGAGACCTCAAAGGAAACCCCACCAATTTTAATGCTCCCATTGTCCTAGGCCTTTGTAAATTTCTCAAAGTTCTTAGGGTCAAACCTTTTTATGCCAACCTCAAAGTAATTGTTGACATGCCCTAGAGGATGTTGTTCTTATACTCATCACAATTATTTGGCTCAATCTTGTTGAGATCGTCTCCCATGGTTTTGTGATAGAGATGGTCGCAAGGGAATACAAACCATTAACCATATCAAAGAGAAACAATAGGGAAATAATCTCCAAAGATCTCAAATCTTGCACAAAATAATGATATTTCCTCATAATTAATGTGTATTGGAGGAGGTTAATCCTTTGCTAGATGTGACCATATCTCGCTCGATCATCAAAAGAGCTTGCTAGGGTAAGTCTTGAAACCCAAACCAACTTTGAAGTTTGTCTGTAAATATTCCCATCGCGTCTTGCCTATCTACAACACCATTGCCCTTGAAAGAGGTGTGTTGGCATTTGAAGTCATCTAACTTGGCCATGAGGTCAATACATCTCATGATTAGATCCTTGGTTTTCCACCCTAGGATACAAGCCATTGTAAGCATCATTATCACATTGAGGGCATCACACTCAATAATTACCTTTTTAACCCTTGATTGACCACCAAATCAATCCCATGGAAAGCTGCTGCCACCTCAACCATATGGACAATTTGAACACCAAAATTTACCGAATAGGCAAGAAGGATTTTGTCACATCTATCTCTAATGAGACCACTACCACCAGCCTGACCAGGGTTCTCAATTGAAAAGTCATCAAGAGGGGTGCCATATTGTTGTTAAATGTTTATTTAAGAATAAAGTTCCTATTTATAACCCCACGTATTCATAAGTTCTTATAAAAAAATATTCACAAAAAATAAAGACGTCTTGATATTTGCCTAGAAAGTTTGAGTGGAGGAACTTCGACGATGAGTTTATGGAAATCAGAATATGGTGGTATGACTGTTAGGTATCCGTTAGTATCTGAAACGTAAAATATCTTCCCTTTAAAAATCAAAATGCTACTATAGCGCACAATTTTAGCACCGATGCAAAAAAAACTTTTACCGTGTCGTAAGCTACTGAAATATCTGTGATATTTCTCTCCGACAAAATATTTACATGGTAACACGAAGCAGCGTAATCTGCGATCATCCAATGCTATAAATCCTTCCTGACCAACACCCATATTTTCTTACCACAAATGTCTACAAGTCTGAAATGTGGAAATTTTGAATAGCTTGGAATTTGCATTAATGGCGGAATTAAATGCACGAGAGCAGCAGAGCCGTGGGGTACGAGGAATGTTTCGTGAGAAGAAAGAAGATAACACAAATCATCAGCAGCAGCAATACACTGTGGATGCGGGTGTTCATCATCCAGCTCAGCAGCAGTGTTATGGCCACGTACGTCCAACTGTGTCTCGAGGCGAGCCCTATGGCGAGAGCGTCAAGAAACATGACGTGGGCGTTCTGGAAAACCCTAGATCTGTAAGTTTTTGTTTCATATAAACCTCTTTAGTTTTGTTTAGTTAAGTTAATCTCATGAAATGAATGAATGTGTTTACAGTCGAGTGATGAGGAAGAAGTTGGAGAGAAGAGGAAGGAGGGGGGACTGAAGGAGAAGCTTGGTTGTCAAGAGAAAGAAAGGGAAGATGTTCAGCAGAACTGGTTTCCTGGACAGAAGAAAGAAGGCCAAGATATGTATCGAGATAATCAGGAGAAGATATGGTTCTCTGCACAAAGAAAAGAAGGGAAAGATTTGTGTCATCAAAATGAAGATAAGGGATTGGGGGATGAAGTGTTTCAAGAGAACCAAGTGAAAGAATGGTTCCCTAGACCAAAGAAGGGCGGGGAAGATGTGTATGAAGTGAATCTTGGAAAAAAATGGTCCTATGAACGAGGAAAAGAAGGGGAAGATATGTATCAAGAGAAACAAGAGAAGAAATGGTTCAATGGATTGGAGAAAGAATGGGAAGATGTGAATCGAGAGAATCAAGTGAAGGAATGGTTCTCAGGACAAAGAAAAGGAGGAGATGATGTGTTTCAAGAGACTCGAGAGAACAAATTATTCTCTGGACAAAGAAAAGATGGGGATGATGTGCATCAACTGAACCAAGAGAAGTGGGGTGAAGATGTGTACCAAGAGAAGCAACAGAGTAAATGGTTCCCTATACAACAAAAGGATGAGGAAATTGTGTATCAAGACAGTCAAGAAAAGAAAAATATCTTTGGACAAAGAAATGAAGGGGAAGATGTGTATCGAGATAAAGAAAAGAAGAAATGGGGCAAAGATGTGTCTCCAGACAAACAAGATAAGAAAAGTTTCACTGGACAAAAGAAAGAAGGGGAGAAGAAATGGAGTGAAGATATGGGTCAAGAGAAACAAGAGGAGAAATAGATCCCTTGAAAAAATCAAGGGTGAGAGGTGTACCAAGATAAATGAGAAGATTCCTCAACAAAAAGTAGGGAAATAAATATATTAATCTAGCAATAGAAGCAGAAATGGTTACTAAACAATGAAGAAAAGAGGAAGGTATTCATCAATAGATACAAGAGAAGAACTAGATTCCTAGACAAAAGAAATAAGGGGAAGAAGTGAAGCAAGTGATACAAGCGAAGAAATAGTTGATTAATTAGACAAGGAGAAGCTTCTCGATTACCATGGTGAAAAAAATGTTCATCTAGTCATTGCAACTTAGTAGAATATTTCTCATATAGGTGTATGCTTACATAGCATATTGAAATAATTTACTTTAGGGAACAAAATTTATTTTTTATGTAATCATGATATATTAACAAAAAAATATAATAATAATATTTTTTTTTCGTGTACTATATTTATTTTCAATATACATGAGTTCAATATGGCAATAAGTTAGCTTGATCTTTTGAGTATTCATTGTTAAAAGCAATGCATATATATAGATAAGATTGAATATTATGATCTAAAAATCTAAATTAAAAATGTAATTCACTTTTATGTTATTCATTATGGCTTTAGTCTAATTATAATAAATTGTTTACTAATTCAAATATGTTTGTCTATTTAAAAAACTAGATAATATATGATAAACTATTTTAGAATATTTTGGGTTAAATTGATATGTAAGCTCATTTATTTAGATGATGTTATGATATTTAAGTTTTCTTTCTTTTATTAATTTCCCTTCAATTGTTTATATTTTGTAATGTTTTATATGTCAAGTAGAACATGATTCTCATTATTCTCATAGGATGTTGTTATTATTGATGAGTGAAAGTGGTTTCAATTAATTATATCTTATTTGAGATTATATTTATTTAAATATTAGAAAATAAAAAAATAGAATAATATAAAACAAGAATAGATTTCATAACCACAAAAAGTTATACTTTCTAAAAGATAGCTATATTTTCTATATGATCTATATTGATATATGGAATTTAATACATTATGCATTGTAAATGCAAAATTTAAATATGTTACATACTTTCTTATTGAGTTAATCGATGCAAGAGCTTTTGGATTTATAGACTGTCTCACACAACTGAATTAACATTTTTTCTCCTTGTTTAAATCTGGTTTACTGTTTAACTTTGAGAAAATCAACTCGCAACTAAGCACCAAGATTATTTTCTTGTGATCTTAGCTTATATCTCTTATATTGTGGGATTAAAAACCCATGGCTAGGAAAAGATGTGAATTAAATACACATTATGGGAAATAAATAATAATAAATTTCATTATCTAATTTAAGTTTGAGCATCCCCAAGTGGTACGAGAGGGGGATAGCGGATAATAGGGAAACAAATGCAAACTAACATAGTGGAGATAAAGAACTACATAAGGATTTGAAGTGCATACTAATAACTTGGGAGATACGTAGAAACGTTTTCATAGATATTTTTCAGGCTGAAATATTCAAGCTTGTAATTGGTAATTGATGTGTTTTATTCATGTTAAAAATTGGTTTTGATGTTGGCTTTAAAATGGTCTGAGATAGACCTTAGACTAGGACTTGATTCCTATTGCTAGTCTTTATATTGATCCATAATAGTGGGACATTTTTATATTTATTTATGTGTAGGGTAGAATGAATACGAGTGATTACTTTTCATACTTTTAGCTCAATTTATGCATTTTAAATGTTTAAAAATTGGTATTTGAATTTGTTTGCAACAATTGGAAATCCATTTGCGGGTTCTCATTAACTTGCATTATCAATACGTTGGTGAGGTAGTTATATGATAGCTAGGTTGTCTTGAGAGAACATTATCTTCAATATCCCCTTAATATTTAGGTACATTTATAAAGTAAAATGAAGATCTGGTAAATACTTTTACAATTTGTTCATAATTTATAATTAAATGGTAGAAATAAAGTAATTTGATGGACTTTAATATGCTTCAATAAAGTATTGTAACATATTAAATTTTTTTCTAAATTAATTGTGCTTTGATGATCACAAAATACTATTGTTTTTATTTTATAATTAATGCATATATCAAGACAATTTCCCAAGCAATATATGAACTATGTTACATAGGGCTACATGTATATTAGAATATCAATAAAATGAATAAAAAAGACACAATTTTCCATAAATGAATCCAAACAAAATAATGCCAAAAAATATTATAAAAAAATTAAAACTTATAGAATAGACTCCTTATATATATGAAGGAAAAAGTGGAAGAAGAAAGATAGAAGTAAACTACTAACTAACCCTACAATGATGTGACACACATAGAACAAATGGAACAGATGAGAGAATATGTGGAAAACCTATATGAGGTGATATTGAAAAAATAAAAACCATCGGAGTGAGGTTTTCTCTAGTGTGAATAGGTCTAGTAGGTAAAAGTATACTATTTATATAAAAAAATTATTTTCACACTAACAAACCCTTTTAAGTGATAATTAGGGAGAAAGATAATAATTAAAAATGACTCCTTATAATTAGGGATGATGAGGTACTCATGCAAAAAGAAACTTTATGATAACTAGAGTAAATGGGGAGAAATTATAGGAAAAACACATCTAAAAAAATGGAACCAATAATGAAGGATGAATTAAGAACCTTTAAGGAAAACTCCCTTACTCTAATTATATTTTAGAGCTCAAGATAGTGATGTGATGCTAAAGGTTTAGTCAAGATATTTTCAACCTTCTCATTAATAGATAAAAACTCAAGTATAGAATGCAATCATATATTAGCTATCAAATGAAATGGATGTGAATATATTGATACACTTTTTAATCTAATGCTCTACTAGGCTGTAATAAATAAGAATGCAAATTTGTTTATCAAACCAAATAATTGTAGGATGATTAGATAGTAGACCAAAAAAATTTATATCAACTTTGTAGCTATCAAGTATTTCACCTCTATACTTAACAATAGTTGATGATAACACAATACCAATTTTCTCGAAGTAAAAGAACTTGTATTAGGACCATAAGAAAGGGAAAAAAAATACCTCAAGGTGGTCTTCATGAGTCAACATCACAACCAATCTATGTTGGTGAAGAATACCATTTGAGAATCTCATGTAGTGCTTACTGAATGTTGAAATGTTCTCTCAATATACTACCAAATATGATTGGCAACTTTCAATGACTATCATAAGGATCCTACTAAAAGAAAGAGACAGACCCAATCATGAAGGTAATATTAGGATGAATATGAGTAAAATACATTAAATATTATTGACTAATTATTTGTAAAATGTAACATCAACACTAGGTGTGGTGCAATTGGTACCCAAACTAACATGAAAATAAAAGTGTGGGAGTAGGCTTATTATCAACCGTACCAAATAATGAATAAAGTTAATGGGCTTATTATATTGGTATATAGAAAAGCCAGTTATTATATTTTATGTTCTAAAGACCATGAAAATATTATAGGATCCTAATATTTGTCATGCCAGATTTCTCAATCAAAACTTGTGCTAAATATAGTGAAGCATAGGTGATGAGCTAATAGTTAGAATCAAATAATCTATATAAAATTATAAAATTAGAGTATGAAAATCCTATATCCATGTATCTAAATATACATTTTGTGATTTGAGTTTGAATGGGTGAATCTTGAAACAAGCAATAAGCCATCAATCCTTTCATACCAAGGTTTATGGGCTATACTTGGAATGACAAATACTAAGGTCTATACTTTAGATAACTTGTAAAACCAAAAATAAAAAAAATTAGTAGTAAATAATGAATGGTATAAATAAACATAAAAAAGAAAAACAAATACAAGAAAATAACTATGCATTTGAATGCCTCTACTAAACCTATATATACGCACCAGAAAGGAAAAATGTTCGGGGCTATTTGGAGACTTTCCTTAGTCAAGTCCTTACTTTGGTATTTTCATCTCCATTGTAGCCAAATAGATAGATAGATTTAAAAGATAAATAGATAAATGAATGATAACATAATAGAAAAAAATCCTTCTTAATACATGAAAACCATGCTATACATGTGATATTAAAATAGAAATAAAACTCACTTAATGGAGGAAAAGTCATGTTGCATGAGATCATTTATAGAAAATGATGTAATAAATCTTGAGATTCTCAAAGGTATGAGAGAGATAGAAGGATATTATCGGATTGTTGTATAACGTTGTTGTAGCAAGTGAGACTGGAAGAGAAATTTGTAAAAGATAAGATAATGTAGGATTTTTTACTGGAAAGAACTAAGATATAAGCAAGAGAGAATATAAACACTTTAATAGAGAAGAGACATTAATTTAAAGAGAACATATAGGAAAAATATGCCTCTTGACCTATTTAGAAGATTCCAAGCCATTTCAAATGATCAAGGAAGGTGATAAATTAAAAACAATGCTCAAAAATGAATTTTAAATGTTGGAATGTTAGTGGATAAGTACATGATGCACAAGTGTATGCATAGCATGCTAGTGTCCAAGAAAATCAAACTAAAAAATGATAGGTGGTAGGGGCTAGATGTAGTTAATGTGAAGTTTAAGTTGGATGATAGGATTGACAAGGAATTTGAGAATTACTAGAGGAAAAAGGATGATTTAAGGGCTGAAATGGACCTATAAAAATGCTAATGGAATGAAAACTAAAGTTTCTACAAAAGTTTAATCTAAGCTGTAAATGGAGTAAGCACTTTTAACTCTATATATTTTGCCCCCGCTTTAGTAGGATTATGAATGTAAATAAATATGCATGCTAAAAAATATCTATTGAAATGAAATAACATCATGATGCCAAAAGGATACTATAAAGGAATCAAATATCTCTTTAACGACAATAGTATGCCCCTAGGGTGAAGACCTACAAGAAAAATGCATTAGAGAGAAAAAATATGCACCAAATAAAAAGGTCAAAACTTAAACTCCAAAAAGAAATGGGGTTATAGTAAAAATTTAATAGAAAAACTAAAATATTTGGTTAAGCGAAGTTAAGGAGACCTTGATATAAAAGGTTGTCTCAATATAATGGAGCGTCCCCCAAAATACAAGAAATAACATAGAGGAATCTAAAAAAGGAGAGAATAATTTTAGGGTTGATTGCTTCAAGGATGAATACACACAAGAGATAGGGAAAAAAAACCAATGTTGAATAAAAAATACATGACTATGGTAGTATCTTTCTCTATCATTAAGTGTCATGGAGATGATCATGATTAGTAGAAAAATACTCGCTATGGAGGAAAGCAACTATCGAGATATAGATACTCAATATAGCCAACTTCACTATGGAAGACGAAAACTACAAAAGAAATTATTCTATTATGAGTAGAAAGTTTTGTTATGATAGATAAAAACATGATAAGGTTATTTTCATCATGCACCAAAATTTGTAATGAGAGCTAGATTGGTATGTGATAGGGTGGATTTAGAGAGCTCACCGACATGGATAGAAAAACTAAGATAGGTATGTGATAAGGATTCTTATATTTGTACTAAAATTAATATAAAATATAAGATATGCTTATGATAGGATGACTTAGATGACACTGGTACATAGAGAAAAATGTAGATAGGCATATGATAGGGGAAATTTTGATAAGATAGCAGGTTGGCCATCAAAAAGTTAAAAAAATAGATAGTATATTGGCCCCCCAAAAGTAAGATAATATATAAAATAGATTGGGCCCAAAAAGGGAAATGAGGTAAGACTAGATAAGATAAGATAGTGGATTATCGCCCACAAAGGTAAATGGGATAGAAGAAGAATCAATCCTATTAATAGATGAATGATTATAAATATAAGTAATTCATGAAGTTATATTTTATCTGACAAGGTCTTGTTAGGCCCACAATAAGGAAAGCACAACTAAGAGGGGGGCTGAATCGGTTGTGTGTACATATTACTTTTAATTACATTTTGATAACTTAGATCTGAAAAATAAAGAGTAATGTAATATATCCACAATACATAACACCAATATTTGTTCTTGAGGAAACTTGGTTAAGATAAAGCCTCGGTGGGAGTTAAACCCAAAAGATGAATGTAGTCTATTAGAAGTACTACTCGGTTAAGAGAAAATTGAGAGAAAAGGATGCACTTACAATCAAAGGATTATAACCAAATCAATAGGCACACTATCTCGAGCCCATTTCTCAAAATACAATATCAGATCTAGCCCTCAGTCAAGTTCACCGATCTATCTTTAATTACAATAGGGTGGACATACTTATCCTATGCCAAAATAGCTCCCATGAAATACAAACTCTACCTCAAATGTAGAGTACAAACACTAGCATATTTCTCACACTCTCACTCACTCACTCCCAAAATTACAAAATAATCTCTCATTTATACCATTTCAAAGAATAATCAACCACTTGATTAGTGAAGACCTAATACAATAAAAGATATAAAAATTATGCTCAATCTCCAATGTGATACAAATCAAGTATGCCAAGACTTAGATAGGACTCAAACTTCATGAATGAACATGCATATGTATCATCAAAACAACATCAAGAATCACTACATGTTACTCCATCAAGTCAAGTCAGCTAGGACCTAAATGAAGAAACACCAACACGCTACCAAAATAGAAAAATTGATCACCTCAACCAATGCAGACCACTATTGTGATCATTGCATGATCCAAGAACATCAATAAGAAACATAAATAACATCCAGAACCTTTTCATTATCTCTAATATGAAATCCAAACTGATCTTTATCTCTAATAAACAAGAACACTAAAATACCAAACTCAGTCATAAAAAAAGTTAACTCAGTCATGAACATTAGTTGTGATCACAATGATAGGGAATCATGCACCCAATATCTTTGCAACCTATGAAACATAAAATCTAGGTCATATTGAACCAAATACTCACTCACTATTCACGGGAACACAGTGATGCTAGCAACTAGCAACTCAATCATTCTTGACTCAAATTGTCATACCAACTTCTATGAACCTCTGTATATGGTCTATAGAAACCTATAAAAAATACCTTACAATTGCAGGTTAAGATCTCAATCATATCAGCTAATCAAGTCAAATCCTCTCCACCGAAGATTCTCAACACATTGTTTGAAACAAAAATTAGTAAGTTGAAATCAATGATAAAACATTAATGTCTGCACACCCAAATCCCAAACTCTTACATGCTAAAAAATCTTCAAAAAAAATCCCCCTTTGGCATTGATGGCAGCATGTATAGTTAAAAATTGATCAATGCACAAAGACATCACTATATCCACTTGATAACTATTAAAGTATAGCTGTAATATATCCACCTGATCATTCTGAATATCCAAATTCAAAACAATCTTTCTCAAACATAATTAGCTCTATTTTTCACACAATCTCTTCCCCTTTGACATTAATGGCAAAGGACCAAAGATATTAAAAAAAATAACAGACCAAGAAATAGCCATAAGATCAGTCCCCCTAAGGAGTAGTCCCCAAGCTCATCAATCCAACAAATGATGTTATGATAGATTCTCTTTACTGATTGCATAAAAAATGTTCTTAGTTTTGATTAGGAGGGGCTATCACCCAAAGATTCTCTCTAAGATATTCAAATGTATCCTTCAAAAAAGGCTTAGTAAGGAAATCAACAATCTTTTCTTTAGTAGGTATAAATACTATCTTCACTTCCTTTTCACTAACTTTATCCCTTAAGACATGATACAAGTATTAGAAATATGCTTTATCTTTGAATGTAATGCTAGTTAGATTCTTTGTGTTATTTATATCACTAGAGTTATCACAATTAGTAACAATAAGTTCATCAATGTTTATCCTTATATTATTCAACATTTTCTTCATCCAAACAACTTGATTAAAATTTATTGCAGAAGAAACATAGTCAACCTCAACATTAGATTGACAAATACATTCCTACTTCTTAATTATCCAAGAAATTAGTCTCTTAGCCAAAAAGAATTAACCGCCACTAGTACATTTTCTATCATCTAGATTAACTTCCCAATCAGCATTGGTGTAAGCACATAGAGTGAAATCATCATCTTTACCATGTACCATAATCCATAGTCAATTTTACCCTTCAAGTATCTAGAAATTCTCTTTATAGAAACCATGTGAGATTCCTTCGGTTTAGCTTGAAATCTTGCACCAATTCCAACCACATTTGATATTTCCAGTTTAGAATGAGTTAGATATTACAATCCACCAATCATTTATTTTTATAATTTCTTATTAGCACAAAGGGAAACATTATCTCTAGTTAATTTTTAACTAGTAACCAGAGGAGTTCCTCCTAGTTTTGAATCTTCCATACCGAATTTCTTCAACAATTATTTGACATATCTGGACTGTGAAATAAAGATTCCTTTTTCCAACTATGTAACTTGCAATCCAAGAAATTATTTTATTTGACCTATCATAGACATCTCAAATTCTTTTTTCATTTCATTAGAAAAACCTCTACGCAACTCATCATTGTAATCACCCAAAAATGGTCTAGTAAACCTTAAGCTCTACTTTAACATTAAAATTTAAATACTAGACTTTATATTATTCTTAATCAATCTTGCATATTGTTATAATCTCTTATCCCTTGATCGAATCCTCAATTTATCATTTATTCGACGATATCCTAAAGTTTGACCACTTTATTCTAAGTTTTGTTTAATTAAAAGAACATGTCCCCTTCTAATTAAATAAAATCCACTTTATCCTAGGAGTGGCCTAGTTAAAGGTCTTCAAAAACTCTTCTATAATGTCACCTTGCTAAAGGTTTTACAATAAGGTTGTTCAGTCCACTGGGTTAAGAGATTTTTCTACTACAAATGTTAATAAGAAATACTATAAAAATTGATCCGTAAATATGAAACTACCTCTTTCTTAGTCAGATCCCTTATGCACTCTTTTTCTTCACTTCATTCCATCACTTTCTATTGGCCTCAACACTTTATCAATTTCTTCTTCTAGACTCACATTTCAACCTTTTTCTTCTTCATCGCATCACTCAATTGCACATCCACCTTTCGACTTTGCCATCTTGTTTTCTAGTAAATATTATCCTTTATATAGACTCAATTTTTCCTCTTAATCTCCTTTATTATGTTTCCTCATGTTTACTCTCAACTATCATATCATCCAGGTCATAAACTAATTCAATGAATTTGGAACTTGGTAAGACATTTTATCATCACCTCGAAACTTGAACTTTCCTTGGAACTTGTACCTTCACTTTTTGATGCTTAGATCTTTATCGTGGATCATCATCTTGAATTTGCTTGATTGTAGATCTCTTTAACTAACTCTTCCAAATCCTTAGAATCTTCTAGATCACTGTGGCTCATCATTAAATTTAGTTCTGATCCTTGTATTTAATTTTTATTCCTTGGTTGGTGGCTAACTTCTTTTCCTTCAACCAAAATTTTGTTTTCTCCACTTGGTAACTAATTTGTGCACTCGGTGTCCTGACTTCCTTTCTCTTTACCAAAACTTATTTTCCTTTTACTGAATAACTCTTTCTTCTCGGTAACCAAATTGTTTTGTTTACCAACTTAAACAATCTCTTTTACCAACTTAATATAATCAAATGTAAAGTAGAAAATAATTAAATCAATATAACCTTATAAGTGTTTGATTTGTATTAGTTGTCCATTTAAGTTCTTCACCTTCACAAGTTTTCATTTCCTCTCTTTCTTTAACTCACTCAGATCTAATATCATACTCCAAATGATATGGCAACTCAATATAAACCAACATAAATCAATTTCTTAACATCAATGAAAAAATAATAAGTAATCTAATCTTTCTACAATCTTGTATTCCTCTGATCTTGGTTGGTCTTCATCTTCATCACCATCAGTTAAAATTTTTTTTACAAAAAATAATACATGGAAAATCCATATAAAAGTATGTAAAAATTAAACTTAAACTAACAAACCTATAAAGATGTGGATCAAAAGACTAGAAAAAAAATTCAAAATAGTGGAAGCGTTTAACATCCATGAAAGTTATAGTTATCTAAATTGAAAGATAGAAAGGGGTTCCAAAAAAATTTGGGATCTTATTTTTTATGTACTTTATATTAAAATATATAGATTTGATTGTGTAAGTTTTTTAATCATCAATATTTCAGATCACACTTTCTGATCCATCATTAGTGTTAAGGGTTTAGGATCATTGCAAATGTAATAGCACTATCTCTCATTGTATGTGTTTTCCAAATGCAACAATCTCTTGCATTTATATTGAGAATGAGCCAAGAAGAGACATGTCTCTCTCTCTCTCTCTCTCTCTCTCTCTCTCTCTCTCTCTATATATATATATATATATATATATATATATATATATATATATATATATATAATTGTCATTATATTATTTACATATTAATGAATAGACATGTCTCTTCTTGGCTCATTCTCAATATAAATGCAAGAGATTGCTGCATTTGGAAAACACACACACACACACACACACACACACACACACACACACACACACACACACATATATATATATATATATATATATATATATATATATATATCTTCACTAGTATTGACTCATAGTGTTTATTCGACTAAAGCTACAAAACATCAACACTCCATCTTAGCTAGGGAGGATAAATTAGTCCAATGTCAACACTTAAGACACTTGACAACATCAATCATATATGTAAGAAATCAAGGCATCATCCTCAAGATGTAGTCAATAGAAACATAGTCTAAATATGTGGATTACCTCCATTGACAATTCTATCCAAAAGTTCTTAGGTGGATTGCCTCCATTGACAATTCTTTCTACAAGTTTTTAGGTATATTACCTCCATCGGTGATTCTATCCACACGTTCTCAGGTGGATTTCCTCCATTAGTGATTGTATCCACAAGTTCTCAGGTGGATTGCCTCCATCAGTGATTCTATCCATTTGATATTGTGACTATTGGCCTATCAGAATGTCAACACATGACATTCACCAAATACTTTGAGTATTGGCCTATCAAAACATCAACATATGATATTCACCAAGTACTGAATAAGGTATTGGCCTTTAGAATATCGACACACGATATCCACCATATACCTATCATATATCTATACAAACAACTCATAGACTGTCAATTTAATGACATCTAACACTTAGTTGTTGATTTACAAGATATATCTATACAAACAACTCATAGACCGTCAATATAATGGCATCTAACACTTAGTTGTTGGTTTAATACATCACAATCTTTTTCAATATTATAAATAATGTATATCATGATTTAAGTTATTGTAAGATGGTCACTGTTAGTGTTTAAAAGTACAGATGATCAAAACTAATAAGAAAAATCCTGATATTTAACTCTTATAGTCCCAATAGATGCATTTAACAACCAAAACACTAAGGTATTAAGGATCTAGATCATTCTTCACTTTGAGTTCCTGGCTCAGGAGGGTATACCTCTTAGATTCAATTCTTTAAAGAATCACAATAGCTATTTGTGTACTTGACAAAAACATGAACAAATAATATTTTCAATACAAACTTTAAAATAAACATTTAGTCATTGGATTGATGATGAAAATTGTAACTTAAGCAATGATCAGTGCCTAATCCTAGGGCATCAAAGTCAAATACAACACATCTACAGAAAACCCTCAAATTAGATAACCCAAAAACCTAGATTAAATGCCTTGCAAAATACCTTCTCATTTATATATTCTATCATCAAATTCCTACATAGATATTGAAATCCTTGAGACCTTACTAAAGATTTACCCTTCCCTTGAAACAAACTTAAGATTCAACCCCACTATCTACCTTATAGATGATGTATTAAAAATGCCTTACAGATTTAACACATAAAGAGATCAAATTCATACATGAAGATAAAAAAACATATATAAGGAATTTCAGTATATTTTCATTGATAAATCTCCTGTATCAGTACATTCAAAGATTGAGATTCCTTAGAATCAAAATAATAATGTAAAAATTCCTATTTCAATAAGTATTTCACAACCCTTTACAAAATAGGAAACTTGCTATATTTACTAGCCATCTTAGAATCCTTAAAAGAAGGATGCAACAAGCTTGAGATGGCTAGCAATAGTGACTTGCATTAGAATACAAAACATATTTTAAACTTGAATAGAAAAAGGGTAAATGGCACCAGAAAACTGTTTCTTCTCATAATGAATCCCTTTGAATTCAGAGTAACTACAAAAATTAGTTGTGTGAATGATGACTGCCATTCGGCTAACCTACATCATCCTTTTCATAATAATTACTGACGCAAACCAAGGTGAAGAGGATCCAATTAAGGATAGTTGAAACCTTGTAGCTTCAGAATTACACAGCAAAAAACTCAACACAACAATGTTTCAAAGTAATTTTCATTAACATGCCCAGTTGTAAGTCATTTTGGGTTAGGGCCAATTACGATCAAAAACAATTCTGCAATATCCACATATCCAATACAATCTCAGCTAGCTCAGCTCCGAAGACAATCAAAAGCTGATGGAAACCCTAAGCAAGATCTAAACTTGAGCTCGCAAGCCTCCAAGAAATATCCTTGTCTCCAAGTGTGCCAACCACTAGCTCTGCTATCACAAACTATCAGATAATAATCTGATTTGCAAGATCATGCAAGATCTTTTCCACAACTTCACCAACTCCAGCTCCAATGTATCCAACTGATATCTTCCTATTGTTCCTCCCCAAAAAACTACCCAAACACCCCTTAAATACTAATCATCAGCCACAAGCCGGCTGGATGAAACCCTTAACTCCTATAAACAAATATTAAATGCCATACAATTCAGCCCAACAAATCACACAGAACTCAAATCGGTAAGCCAAAACTACTGAGCAATAGTGAATTAACCTAGCATGCCAGGCATCATCGAGCACTAGTGTGGACCGAGCACCACCAACATCTCTGAGTAACACTTTCACCGAGTGCCAGAGACTACCGAGTTCCTTCAATGATTGAGCTTCCTTCAATGACTGAGGGCATCGGTCAAGGCTGTAATCAAGTAACACCGGCCAAAATACAAACACCCATGTAGTTTCACCAAGGACAAGGAATTCCCCTACCTCAACCTTGGATTCCCCTACATCAAACACCCTAGGTTCCAAAAGATGTTCATATGTGAGAAGAACATCTTCCAGGATTCAGCATGTAAATCCTGAACTGGTTCTTCGCATACTGATACAAATCCTCCATCTTCTCACTTTGCATACTCTTCCAATTTAGCTTCCTTTGTCTCTTCAAGTCTTTTCTTGACAACATACAGGTTTGTTCTCCAAATTGATCATTCATTTTCTCTAGATCTACTAGCTCAACTTGGCTATCGATACTCAAGCTTCTCCTATCGAGCATTGTATCCATCAAAGGCATCAGGGAAAACTTTTTGTCTTGCTTCTCAATAGTAAACACATTCTTCACACAGTCATAAATAGCTCTGTAATCATATTGCCAAGGTCTACTGGGCAATATATCACAACTATTCATCTTCACAATGTCACATAACACAAGATCCTTATACTGGCCAATCTGAACATCAATCAAGCATTGTTCTCTAACTTCTAGAGCATGATCATCATGTAACCAGCCAATCCTATAAGGACGTGGCTGTCTCATTCTATTCAAATCAAGTTTCTCAACCATGTCCTCAGTAACAAGGTTATCAGTACTACCACTATCAACAATTACATCACAGAGTTTACCTTCGGACTTGCACTGGGTCCTAAACAAGTTACTCCGCTGACAAGGTTCCTCCTTTGTACTGAGCAATGTTCGCTAAAGCAGCAAGTTCTCTAATTCAGGTTCATTCTAAATGTTTTCATTCACTACAATATTTCATCGGTCAACCTTGTTCTGTGTACACTCAAAAGGATGGTGTCCTTCCTCTCCATAGTTATAGCAAGTACCTTTAAAGATAACTCTACCTATCTTCTTCTTTGGTTCTACATTTTTTTGTTCATCTTCTACATCAGTTGGTTTATCCTTCACCGAGTGATCAATCTTCTCCTTCCCTCAAGAATTACCAGGTTGTCTCCTCTTCAACTTATCTTCTTCCTTCAAAGCATACTGATAAGCATCTTCTACAGAAGCAATCTTTAGCATACCAAGCTTATCCTAAATATTGAATCTCAACCCATTCACATACCGAGCTACCTTTTCCTTACCAAGTTCTCTATGTCTAGAATGAATAGTAAGTTTGTAGAATTCCTCGGTATAATGTTCAACAGACAAATGCTTCTACTTCAGATTCTATAACTTCTCAAACAAGTCAAGCTCATAGTCAGCAAGTATGAACTTAGCTTTCAACTTTGTCAACCTCAACCTCCACCGATTGATCTTCATTTCACCTTCATCTTCTCTATGTCTTTGTAGTTCTTTCCACCAAAGAGCAGCATGTCCTTTCAACTTAGTCTGTGCTAATCTCACCTGAAGAGGATCTTCAATTTCTTCCAGCTCAAAGAAATCTTAAAGTTCACCAATCCAATCAATTAGATTTTCGGGCTTCAAAGTACCAGAGAAAGTAGAAACATCCATTCGGTAACTATTACTAAACTGAGCTCTAGATCTATGTAACTGAACAGTTCTATCTTCACTAGATATATCCCTCCAGTCATCACCACTAGATCCAGTAGATTCAAATTCTTTAGCAGCTTCTTCATAGCCATCCTCAGTACCAACATTTTGAGGTATACCAGTAATAGCTCTCATGATCTCGGTGACCATGTCATTCTTCATCAATTCCATCTCAGATCTAAAATCTGATTTCACCTTCTCTCTAATCTAGGATTCAACAGTATTACAAAGATAAAAAAATAACTCTAGGGTCCAATCTTCTCAGAGGAATTCTTAAATATATGAAAAACCCTCTACAACAAACCCTCACCGACCACCTTGTGACAATCTCCAAGTTTTATACAAGTCAGATCGCAATCTACAATCTTGCAAACAACTAGGGCACAATTCCACAAGTTTAGTGCCATAGATCTACAACCAAGATCATACGATCTCTTCACCAACAAGATCAACCGTGCAAGATCAACCTTCCTAGGTCAACTATCGCTCCACAAGATCAAATTTTCTCTGATACCACCTGACACAAACCAAGGTGAAGAGGATCCAATTAAGGATAGTCCAAACCTTGCAGCTTCTGAATTATAATAGTGGAAAACTCAACACAACAATGTTTCAAAGTAATTTTCATTAACATGCTTGATTGTAAGGACTTCTGGGTAAGGGCCAATTACGATCAGAAACAATTCTGCAAGATCCACAGATCCAATACAATCTTAGCTAGCTCAGCTCTAAAGACAATCAGAAGCTGATGGAAACCCTAAGGCAGATATAAAACTTGAGCTTGCAAGCTTCCAAGCAATCTCCTTATCTCCAAGTATGCCAACCACTAGCTCTGCTATCACAAACTATCAGATAACAATCTGATCTCCAAGATCATGCAAGGTCTTTTCCACAACTTCACCAACTCCAACTTTAGTGCATCCAACTGATGTCTTCCTCCTGTTCCTCCCTAAACAACTACCCAAAAACCCCTTAAATACTAATCATCAACCACAAGTCGGCTAGATGAAACCCTTAACACCTACAAAAAAATATTAAATGCCATACAAGATGGCCTGAAAAATCACACAAAACTCCATTCGATAAGTCAGAACTACCAAGCAATAGTGAATTAGCTGAGCATGCTAGGCATCATCGAGAACTAGTGTCGACCAAGCATCATCGGCATTGCTGAGCAACACTTTCACCGAGTGATGGAGACTACCAAGCTCCGTCAGTGACTGAGCTTCCTTCAATGACCAAGGCCATTGGTCAAGGCTGCAACCGAATAACACCGGCCAAAATAAAAACACCCATGTAGTTTCACTGAGGATAAGGAATGCCCCTGCCTCAACCTTGGATGCCCCTACATCAATTAGTCTCTCTGTGCTCACAGATCAAGTGCCATGTTGGAATTCACTCTTCTTCTATTTCTTCTACATCAATTGTTGTAGGCTTCTTCTTCATAGGTTTGGTGCTCTTGCCCCATGAAACAACCTCTTCCTCTGAAGGCTATTCTATTCTTTCAAGTTATATAACAACTTGACCTATTTGTCCCATCTTGAGTTAGTGATTGCCTTTATGTTAACAACAAATTGGTACACTCATTTTCAGTTTTGAACATGTCATCCAGAGTATTGTTGAATCTATCTACATCTAAGGAGCCATCATCATTTAAAAAGTCTTCCTATCTAATCACCAACTCATGCTTGACTTCCATTCCTCAACTCCTATGATGTTACCATCATCTTTGCAAATTGGAGGGAGGTACTTTCTAAAATCTAGGCCAAACATATGTATTTTGGATCTCACTTGATTTGCCTTGCCTTTGAAAAATCCCCAAACAACATGAATTTTTTCTATCTTTGTTCCAACCTCAATCACTGATTCTAGAATGTCTTCCCTATGTGGTTGTAGTACTTCAAGCTTCTCAAACAAAACCACTCTACTAGACCAGATGTTGAAAAGTGGCTTTAAAGTAGCCATAGCATCTTTGATGTTGTCATTTATTTTCTACAACATAGAGTATGAATTATGGATTGGGTCCATTTTCCCTTTAATCCCCTCATACCTATGTTACAAGATATCACTAAGTACTTTGAGAGATACATCTATCTTATCCATTTCAAAATCCCCAACTACCACAATGGGAATGTTTGCAACTAATTGTATTGCAACTTCAATTTGTAGGACTAGAGGAGGAGTTTCCTAAGAGGCCTCTTCAAGTTTAGCTTTTCCTTCTTCAAGCTCATCCTCTAATGCCTTTATCTTCATCAGTCCTCTGTCTCTGTCCTTTACTATGGTTATTGCATTTTCAAATAATTTTTCATACCTATGACAGTTGAGTTGTCTTGGCTTCATTCAGATGAGAAAAATGTGTCACTACCTTAGACACTTCAAGATCCTTGGTGTTTTGAATAGTCTAAATGATCTTGTCCCCCTCCATTTTCTCCTTTATGCTGACTAAGGATGGCTTTTGAGTTCTTGATTTAAGGGACCACATTGCAAGAGCTTGAGATTTGGGGTCATACCTATACGCACCTGTTGGGTGAGTAAGAGTCGCCTTATTTTGAACTTTTCAAGTTCTGGTGTCAAGCTTCACTCTGTTCATTTTTCCACCTTGTTGGTCTTCCCACGAGTCTTCACGCATTTGAGTTTGTCAAATCTAAGCTTTCGGCATCGTTTGTATCAGTTTGACCTGTTTTAAACCAATAACATATCCTTTCAAGTCATTTGAATCACTTCAAACCTCTTCGAGCTCCAGTTCGAAGTAGTTCGAAGGAGTTCAAAAGTGGCCCGAGTTCTTTATTACTAACGATGTGTTATGCAGGAAGGCGTGCGGCATTTTCCTCTTGAGAGAGGTTGAACCTCTTCGAACTCTGGTTTGAAGGAGTTCAAAGTAGTTCAAACGGACTACCGGTGTGATCAATAATGATGGAATGTCCTGACAAGACGCGCTGTGTAGACCTGGCGTGATTTCATTGGACGGGCCAGTGCATGGAAAATGAGGCAATCACTTGCACGATTGGGAAATATTTGGTTTGAGATTGAATAATGATGATTGAAAAGGTGGCGGATCTCAAAGAGTTAATTTGATTTGAAAGCATTTATTGCTTATCACCACTTGGTATCAAAAAACCTATTAATACTCGCGTAATGGAGTATATTTCGCGCTTCAAGTGGCAACTAAAAATAGAAACTGGGTAAGTCATTTTTTCCCTATTGTACACTGCGAGGTCTGGGCGCTGGAAGGGTGGTCTGGTCGAAGTGCAAAGCGTACAGGTAGCTTCTTTCAAGCTCTACCTTCTCATTTCTGGTTATTCCTTCAAATTCATTAGTTCAAGCAGTGAGCTGGTAGACTTTCATATTCTTAGGCAGGCATGAGGTCTGTCATGCATTTCTTTGGCAACGTGAAGAATCTTGAATGTAAGGCCCCGGTCATAACAGACACGAATCTTTTAGGGGTCTCAGTCGATACTATACCTTCAAAACTCTCAACTCGTGTTGACGAGGAGTACATTGTAGAAGTCCTAGCTAGTGGGTTGTTAGAAGTGGTTGCTTTCCCACCGGCTACTGTTTGTCTGGAATTGGTGCAAGAATGTATCAATAGATACGATGTAAAGTTGAAGAGTATTTTGAACACGGATGGTCAAACCCTAATCCCTGTTAACCGCAGAACCATTTCAGCAGTCTTCAAAATACCAGATGAAGGTCTGGTCAACTTCACACCGACCCAGTCTCTGGCCCAATTCAGGGAAAGTGCTGATAAAAATAGGAGTCACATAGCGAGAAGGTGGACGAAGACCAACTATAAAGGAGGGTCACGGTTGCCCAAAACTCTCACCAAGGATCATATGAACCCCCTAATACATGATTTGGTTGTTCTCCTTCACCGATTAAAAGGTTCAGAACAGGCCCTATCCTTTGATGAGTGGATGTATCATTTTGTAGAAATCATCTTAGAAGGAAGTCAACACATTGACTGGGCTGAAATTATAGCTGCATCTCTTCGGGACCAGCTCAGAAAGACTCAGATGACTAGGGAAGGATTTTACATGTCTTCATACCTGATGTATTGCTTGGCCTGCACTCAGGACCTATACCCTATTCAGAAAGCTCCCTGGAATGGAGATTTATTTATCTATGAGTGTTGTCCATTACTGAGAAGAGATAAGGTTTTGGAGGATTATAGAACAATACATGATATGTTCTAGGGGAAATTGCGTCAGGAATTGGCTGGCAGGCCTAACGAGAGGATTTCAGACAATGCGCAGAGATTAGTTAAAGTATTTGGCAGCTTTTATATTCAATTTCCCCGTTTTACTTACATTCGGGTAGGAGGATTCGAAGAAGAACCATTGAAGCTGCCTAGGTACGCTTTTGATTGTTTCATTCTTGCAGAAGTTTGCAGACAGTTGTTCATTGTTATTAAAATAGCTCTCCCGGAAGATAAATGGAACTCTCTATTCCCAGTGAAGTTAGGCCACTTAATCTGTAACAGCATGCTTGACGCATCTATTGTGGGGAGTAATTTACTGAACTTCCACATGCCTTTCTATGAACCAAGAACAGGGTTCGATAGTAAAGGTTTTGCCAGACAGACCCTGGGATTAGAAAAATGCCCTTCACCAAGTTACCATCTGGAGGACCTGTGGGAAGATCTCGGCAATGAAAAAATGATTTGGGAATGAGATAGAACCGGGCTTACGGTATCTCAGATTAAACTGCTATAGTTGAAGTTTGATACCAGAAATATAGAAGATGATGATCCAGAGGTTCCCCGTCCATCCGCCACCTTTTCCGAGGGGGATGCTATTTCGATCATCGATTGGAGTAGAAAGAAGTCTAGTGATATCAGACTCCGGGCCCGCAGCATTTTTGAGGAAACAGAAAACTAGATCATGGCGAAGAAGAAAGACGTTCAACTTCTTACAGATACAAGTCATAATACTGGTTCACCCATTAAGAGTGTAACACAAGCCCTTGCTAATAGTTCTCTTTTGTCATCGAATGCAAGTGAGAAAATACTAGTGAAGGAGAAAACGGCCTTGGTGAAACATCCAACTGCGCCAAGGTCAAGACCAAGGATGAGATCTGAGAAGAAAAACCAAATGGCCTCAGAGGAGCCTGATTATCTGGATGACGTCGGTGACCTCAATGATGAAGATCTCACCTTCACCCCCGATCATAAGGGGAAGATGCAAGAAGGTCTCACGCACTGCCAAGACCTATCTCAGAATGCAGATGCACTTGTCAAGACCCCTGACAATCGAATGGTGTCCAGCACAGTCCCACCTTGGCTCACAGAATCAGTTAATAAAAAGAAAATCTTCAAGCCTCTATCTATGCCAGTTAAAGAAATAGTGACAAGGTACGTAGCTCGTACTCCGAAAGCTAAAAGGATGAAGAGTGATGCGAAGCTAATAACAGATCCTTCTACTGGGAAAGTCACTGCTGAAATTGCTATAGTGAGATCTATGGGAAATACCCAAGATCCTGAGCCCGAGGATTATGAGATAACGAAGATGGATTTCAGAGTGCTGAACAGGGACTCCCGCGATCACATTTTCAAATTCTCTACCGATCATATGCTCGGACAGTCGTAGAAGGACGGCAGAGAGAAGTGGGAGTTGAAACAGATAGTTTCGACCATGGCGGAATTCCTATCTTCGCTTGCTGAGAATGGTGCAATACCTCTAGTGCAGGCTCATCAGGGGTTCGACCCTAATTCGACGGAAAGTCAGAAGCTATTCAAACAGGTTCAGCAGGGGAGGATCTGGACAGAGGTAATGAAGGCATGGACAGACGGCATCATAGCGGAAGGCAGTGCTTTCATAAAAGAGTTCGTGAGCACCCATACAGACGACGAAGTGCTCTTGGGGGAAATTCAGACATTGATCCCAATATGGGAAAGTGAAGCTGAAAGTTGTTCAGAGATCATGAAAAGAGTACAAGAAATTGAAGATTACGGAGTGAAGCAATTTCTGACAGAGAACCCCATGAAGCTGGTCGACCCATGTATGATGTTCATCCTGAAGAAGAACTTCAGCTAGAAGAACACTTTGTTCGAGACAGCCATTTCTCAGATGCGGGTTATGGAAAAGGCCATGAAGGAGATTCACTCTGACACCCTGAAGGATATTAAAATAGTAAATCCCTCAGGTATTCTACAATTGGAAGATGCAGACCAGGGAGTTGATGCATTAGTGAAGTCCTTCGTGGATGAAATGAACGCTTTCAAGGAAAGTGAAGCGCCGATGGTTCATGACCTCACGAGGACCGCCAACATAGAAGCAATGCTTATCTTAAACCGAGGTCAATTGCCAAAGCAAGCGGAGAAAATTCAGGAGATGAGATGGGAGAAAAACACCACGCATGCCAAGTTGACCGCGTTGAAGAACCTGCACGCCCCGCCTACTCAGGAGCTACTCCGAGTTTACCGGTCCTGGAAGCTCGTAAAGGTTGCCACATCAAAGGATGCTCAAGAAAACTGAATCAAATTCAGTTTTGTTTACTCAATTTACCCTACTTTGACTCTTCTTTAGAAACTGGTTTATAACTGTTAACTGTTTCTTGTTTTAATGGGGTCGGAGAAGCCGGGTTTTTCAGGAGGCTTTCTCAGACCGTTTAAACTATTTAAGCTGGTGCTTAAGACATGGAAGGGGAGAATAGATTAGAATAGAGAAAAAGATAGAATTTAATAGAAGCAGTAGTACAAGTTCTTTTCGGTTCTTGCAATAGCTTGAATGACTGATGATAATTGGACTTTGGGCTAGTCTTACCTGAATACTCGTGCATGAAAATATTTTGATCTTTGAATCAGATAGTGAAATATATATGTTCTACTTTGAGAATTATATATCGATCTTGTGTATGTGCTATTCAGTTTCAGTCATTTATTATAGTTCTTTGAGTTATAGTTTTTCTGTAGATGCATTTTTAGTTAGTCTAAATTTCTCTGAATGGCCGCTGAAGCTTATTTTTCTTCCGCAAGGTAGTCTTCTGTTCCATCGTTTGGTTTTACAAGTTTCTTTTGTTCTACCTCATCCATCTAGGAACGGTTGAGAGTCCTTTTACTGCTTTTCAGTTAAAAGCTTGTATGTTAAAATTGCTTTTTCCATTCGTTGAATATCTTATAAAGGGAGCTGTACCTTTTTGCAAAATTCAGAGGGAAGCAAAGTAAATGCTTACCCGACTGTTGTGTAAATGATTTGTTTTCAGAGGCATAGAGTCGGAGGATAAATATTAGAGTATAAAGAGAACAAATCTGTTCGCCAACAGCACCCTAAAATGGTTGCCTAGACTTTGGGCCCCTATTCAGCAATTTATCAAATCCCTGAATCAATATTTTCAAAAATCAACATTTTATCAATTATATCAATTTCCTTGATCAAATCCTATTTTCATCATTTTTGATTATTTGCCTTGGGCTAACCATTTTATCCTAAGTCTTTATTTATTTAAAAGGAATATTTCCTCCCCTTTTATTAAATAAAAAGCCCCCACTTTTTCTCTTATCCTAAGTTGCACAAATAAAGTACTATTCTTAGTTTATAAAAAAGGAAATAGCACTTTTTGTCTCATATGGACACAAAAGTCAACTCTTATTTTCTCATTGGAGGATATTCATGCACATGGATTGCTTCTCTTTGATGCTCCACCCTTGATGAAGACTTTTGCCTCTTAATCTCCATGGTCCATTCTTTCTCATTTCCTATAAAAGAAGAGCTTTCTTCCTCATTTTTATATGCATTTTTGAATACTAATGTTATGCTACAGGTCTTCTAGGTCACTTTGGAGCTTTTGAAGATTTGGAGCATTCTTGGCTTACATTTTACATGCTTTGATAGTTTATCTCTTACATTCTAGTTCCATTATCATGGCATTCATAATATATATTTCTTTTATGCTTTAGATTACTTCATCTAGTCTAACTAGGAAGGATTTGTAACACTTGCATCTTTCCTTTCATAGTTTAGTTTGTACCTTCATTTCCATAGCTTAGCTTGCATCTCTCATTTCTAGCTTGCATATTCATCTCAATCTAGTTTTCATTTACATTTCATAGTGATTCTTGGGGATATTGACATTCTTGCCCTTGTCTTCATTTGAATCTCTCATTGTGTGGTCGACTAGCAAGGTCATTAGCTTAATAGCTTTAGTCGAGAGCAAATTTTAAATAATCTTGCAACTCCATGCATAGAGAGCTCTAGGTCACTTTCTAAGATTTTCTATTCATGGATTCCCTTGGATATAATGACTTAGAGAAGTGCATCATTTGATTGTGTATATTTTTGGTGCCCACCGTGGGGTAGTGCATTATTGTTTTGTCCTTAATTTGCTGCATTTCCATTAATTTTTTATCAATTTTTAGCTTCATTTTTGGCTCTCTATTTTTTTAGTCATAGATTATCACGTGATAGTTTACCAGTATCACATGATAGTTTCTGTATGGTGGTGTGATACTTTACTAGTTAAAGTATCACCCTATTTGAGACATTCTGTCACCTGCAGGTATAGTAAAGTATCACCCAAGAATATATTATCACCCCAGTATACTATAAAGTATCGCGTGATATTTTTGGTGACTGTACTATTGCCTATACCTGATAGTGAGTTGTTTCTTGGTTCTTTCTTGCCGAGTTTTGATTTAATTAGCTTGTTGGTTTGATTCACTATGGTTAGGCAGAGTTTAGTTGTAGATTTCATTTGGATTTTGGTTTTGCTAACCTTGTGGGGCTCACAAGTTGTGCTTGTAGGTGCTCTCATTTGCTTGATTATTTTCTTAAAAGAATGCATGTCAAAGCTTCAAATGCACAAGGGCTACTAACGGTTTTTGTAGGGCTTCCCAAAGCATAAAAACCAATCAAGTGCTTGTTGTTTATTTCTTTTCAAGTGTGGCAATTACTAGTTGTTTCATTTCATAGGAACATAATATCTTGTTGTAGGAATTCTTAGGTGGTAGGAGAAGTATGCTCTTCACCCTTGTGGTGAACCAGATAATCTTGACCCATCTTTAGATTTTGAAACCAAGAGGGTAATTGAATCCTTTGCTTGGTGTGTTTGGGAGAAAAATTTGAGATAGGGGAGTATGCTCTTCACCCTTGTGGTGAAACAAAAACCTTGAACCTCATAAGTTGATCCACTCTTTGTTTAGTTTTTAGAATCTTTTAGTGGGCCTGCTCTTGAGCAATCAAGAGGAACGACCCAAGTGGGGACAAGCTTTTTGCTAGCTATTCCAACCTACTATAAACTCAAGGCTATCAAGGACACAAAACCTTGGTAGATTTAGCACTTGTCTTCACTTGATGTGAGTAGCTTGTGGGATTGCGACCATGAGGAAAATGTCAAGCAATAATGCTTAAGGTACTCTTGAGGCTGTGAGATCCGTTACTTGCTGCAAGGTAAGGAGTCCCTTTGGGGAGCAAGAGGGGTGTTACGAATGGAAGCCCTTACTAGGAACCATAGATAGAAGCCACCCTATTTTTCTGCTTAGCTTCTTGGTGCAAGGATTGATCCAAGTGGAATAACCCAGATCACCCCAAGATTACTCACCATCTGTGTTCCTTTTGTTGTGTCATTGGCACTTCCACGACAAAGCCAATATCTATTGTGGGCAACCACTTTATGTGAGGCAATGGAGCATCAAGTGTGGGCCAAGTTGTTAAGTATCGAGCCATTGTCTTTTTAGGATAGAAAGTTCTTGAAGTGTTCTCGCTGTGATATACCCATGTAAACTTTCTTGAACATTCAACATCACGATAGTGTTCATAGGATTTTTCAATTTTGATATCACAATTGCTTGTCATGGAAAGGTTTCAAGTGTTTGAAGACATGTTTAATCACCTACTATTTGCAAACCTATCAATTTACTATTGTCACTATGATTGAGATCGAAAAAACCAACTCTCAAACTAAAATTTGGACCAAATTGCCCTTGAAACTAAGATTTTTAACACTCACTAGTCAATAATCGTATGACACTGGAATAGTATCACACCCTGTACTAAGAAATATCATGTGACAGTTCACCACTAGAAGACTATCGCACCGCTTGCTTGGAAAGTATCACCTGGGTTATCTGGAAAGTATCGCCCTGCTTAACATGAAATATCTCCTAGTCTGAAACTATCACCCTATTAGCCTAGAAACTATCACCCAAAATCTTTTTGTTGTCTACCTAATTTATGCAATTTTCAGCACTCTCTTAGTTGACTAGATTTTAGTAAGTTTCATACCCTGCAATTGAAAGCTTGTTTGTACCTCAGGTTTTTGGCTCTAGACATCTTGAGTTCGTAACCTTTGACTTCACCAAAGATTTGTCTTGTCATTAGTAAGTTAAGAATCATCCTTGTTGACAAGGCTCACCTTTAGATTCTTTGATTGCACACTTGGAGAGTTTGAGTACTCTTTTGTCCAAAATCCATTTTCATATAAACTCAATTTCAATATATTTTGGTTAAATCACCCTCTTGATCCATATGTGCTAGGATACTGGAATCCTTTTGTTATACACCACTATGGTAGTGTTGATTTATACCTTTTGTCAAAATTTCTATTTCATCATCTCTCTTTTGGGCAATTGAATATTTTCACTATCCTAGGTTGACAATTAGTGATTCATAAGGTTATCTTCTCACTAAGGGTCTTTTCTTTCATGCCGGTTACAACAAGATACCAAGTGGGTCAAGGAAAACAACCTCAAGTAGTTTTTGAACAATTACCTTTAGTCCAAACTCATTGAAAGTGAAAGGGGAAGGAACCCATTTTTTATCAATCTCCTAGGAGTGCTTCAAAAGTTTGCTTTGAGCCTAGGAGCAGCCTTAGTCAGTTGAGTACTTCTTTACCATCCTCTCAATCAAATATGGACATGAGCTACACTTTGACTAGGAGATAAAGAGAGGCAATGGATCAAACTGTTGATGAAATTTTCCAAAGACATAGGGGTAACATGTTGTTTGGTGATGACAATCAGCCTGAATTGCCCCCTATTAACTCAAGATATCTAGATGCTCATCAACGAGCTGAAAGACACTATGCACAAGCTCACCAAGATGCATGGTCACAACATGAAGACCAAAACAACCAATCTTGTGATGCTCATGTGAATGCAGCTAACTTTTTCAATCATTCAAGGCCAAGCTCTCCACTAAAAACAACCTCAAGATATACAAGTGAGAGGCTAAGAAGAATTGAGAGAGAAAAACAAGCTTTCTTGAATGAACAAGCTGCAAAAGAAGAAAAATTTAGGCTCCTAGAGGAGGAACAATGAGCCTTGTTGGACATAGAGAGAAGAGCTGCACAAGAAGAACAAGATAGGCTCCTAGCTCAGCAACTTAATGCCCAATTCAACAATAGGGGTACCAACAGTGGAAACAACTCTTCACCCTCTACTCCCTCAAGAACCCCAAGAAGTAGAAGGTGGTCAAGGACTCCTTCAAGATCTCCTAGTCCTAGAGGAAGAATAATTTCACAACATAGGAGAAGAACACCTCCTAGGAACTCAAGACAACCCTCCCAACGAGCTCATCATGGCTCTCAACATGGAAGAAGTAGTACAAGTTTTGATGATCAAGATTTTATGAGAATGCAACAAGAACCACTATTCCAACAATATGTGGAAAAGTACCTTGATCAAAATAAGGATAAGTTCCTAGAGAACTTGATTAACAAAGGTGTGAGGGTTCCTTATAATTTTGATGTGGATAAGAGAATCAAGAAATAGACCCCCTCACAAGAAGAATAAATTAAGCAAATTAAGAAAATGATGGAGAAAATTATGGCTCCCAAGAGTTCCTTTAACCTTGACTCTATCTGTCCTAATCCTTTTGATAGGAGTGTGAGCATGAAGGATTTTCCTAGGAAAATTGAATTTCCCCAATATGACAAATATGACCGTAATGGTGACCCACATGATCATGTGCGTCAGTTCTACACCATGAGTTTTGAATTCCACCATGAAGATTCCTATCTAATGAGATTATTCCCAAGGAGTCTAAAAGGTCAAGCTATGCAGTGGTTTATGAACATAACCCCTCCCGTCAAAACTTTTAAAGAGCTAGTCCACAAATTTGTGCAACATTTTGCCTACAACTTATCACGATTAGTCACCATCCTCGATTTGTGTAATTTGAAACAAAATCAAGGGGAATCCTTTGTTACATTCTTACAAAGGTGGAGATGATTGTGCTCTCGGTATTCTAGGACAATTCTAGAACATGAGAGAATTGATATCATTGTGACCAATTTAGTACCTGAGATGCGGTATGAGGTTCAGAAGATGGTCTTTGATTCATTCAACACCATGGTCGAAACCACATGCAGAATAGAGGATGTCTTAAAAGAGCAAGGTATTTTGACTAAACAAAATAATAACAACAATAGTCAAAATAATAACAACTCACATAAGGACAAAAGAAAGAACTCACACTGGAATAAAAATAAGCAAGTAGTCAATGACGGAGTTGTTGACTCTTCCCAACCAAAGGATCAATGTGTCCTCCATTTGTCTAGTGTAGTTCAAGCTATGAAGCTTAATACATCCTCTAACCAACAAGAGAATAAACAACTATATCAAGACAAATCAAAAAAGGAAAAGCGACAGTTCTCTAAACTTGGGGACTCCTATGAGGATTTTTTCAAAATGCTTATTGATAACAATCTTGCACAACCACAAGACCTAGCAAAGTTCTGCATACTTGACATTAAGCCATATTGGTGGAATGAAAAAGCTTACTGCATATTTCATAATGACATTGGACATGACATAGAACACTACTGGAAACTTAAAAATCTCATTCAAGATCTTATTGAAAATGGCAAACTTGAGATTGATGGATTGAAAACCAATGTAGATCACAAAGCATTTAAGGAACCTTTGCCTAAATATGATAAAGGGGAAACCTCTAAACCCAAAGATGGAAAAGCTGCAATCAACTACACCTATACATCTGTAGAGAATGTTATCAATATGCTTGAAGTTCTGGATGAAAATGTCAACATGATGGGAAACAAATATTCTTATGGTCATGATGTGGACTCTCCTCCTATGTTTGATAAAGAACCTGTGGTGGTGCTCAGAGGTCCTCACTTTCAAAGGTCATTCCAAGCTCTTAATGTTGTCACCAGAAGCCAAGGTCAAGGTCGTATGATCATTAGAGGTCCTAATTCTAACCAGTCTAGCAAACCAAAGCAAGTGACATCAAAGAATGTCACCATTAAGTCAGCAGTCAATCCAAAAATGAGCTATAATCTTGTTGATCAATTACAAAGAACACCAGCTCAAATCTCAATTTTTGAGCTCCTAGAATTGTCTACAAGACATAAGCATGTCCTTGAAGATGCCTTGCGTACAGCCAATGTCCCCAACAACATAGATCTTGACCAATTCCAAAACATGGTTAGCCACCTTGCTAGCCCACACTACCTCAGATTCTCAGAAGAAGATGGCAAAGCCTTGAGCCATCCACACAATCTTGCCCTTCATATTGAAATCATGATTCACAAGACTCGTGTCAAGTGTGTGTTGATTGATGGGGGTGCCGGGCTCAATATTTGTTCTTTGAGTTTGTTGAAATAATGGGTTACTCAGAACAATTTATTGATACTCGCAAGAAAATAACCATCAAAACCTATGATGAGGCAGAGAGAAGCTCCAAAGGCTTGGTCGTCCTTCCTGTCAGGATTGGCCCTGTTGAAAAAGACATTTTGTTCCAAATTATTGATGCTGGTCCTTTAGCCTATAATATTCTTCTTGGTAGACCATGGATCCATGACATGCAAGCAGTGTCATCCACCTACCACCAATGTGTCAAGTTCCCCTATAATGGAGTAGAAGTTTGTATACTCGGGGATAGCACATTATTTGTTAATGCAATTTCAGTAGGGACCCATGTTCCTCTTAATCGGGAAGCAAAAAATTTTGATGCAACTTTGGCACAATGTCAGAATAAGTTCAAAACCATAGACCTTGGTATGGGGGGTTATCATATTGACTCCTTCAAAAAGCTTCGAGTCTCACCTAGGTCCTATGGTAAGCCTTCACAAGAGATGTGTCCCTCATCTTCAACAATGACTCTATTTGATACATTTGTAGAGTCTTCAATACCCATCCAGGATGAAAAAGAGGAGGTAGCTGTTAGAGATTGGATTTACAAAGAGGAAAAATACAAGCACAATGAAAAATTTTCTCCATCTCCTTAGGCTTATGGGAGAGGATATACTTTGGTAAAAAATATGGGCTACCCAGGTCATGGTCCTCTCAGTCATAGATTAGATGCTAAGGCTGAACCACTCAATCATGCTCTCTTTGGCCATAGATCTAAGACAACAGTTAGCCTAGGTTTTGAAAATCAGAACAAGAAAGTTACCCCTATCCTAGCTGCGATGGATAGTGATGATGAATACATACCCAATTTGCAAAATCAACAAGATAGGTTTGAAGATTGGGTCCCTTCCACCAATCTCCTTTGGGGAGATTTAGATACTATAGTTAACAAACCAATAATTTTAGACCTAGAACAAGAACAATCCACTATTGAACATCATGTTGAGGATCCCATTCAAGAAACTCAGTACACAAATGGAATTCAAGAGGGTGTTACCCTTGGTGACATCAATGCCTCTACCTCAAGGCCTAAAAAATATGGTTGGTGTAAGTATCCTAGCTGGGATTCAGATACAGACTCACATGAGTATGAGTGGGAGACTCTTTCTGATTGTTCTACAGTTGACATGGACATTTTTGTTGTCCATACATATAGTTCCCAACCCGAGGTAGCTAACGAGTCTAGTGTAGGATTAGAATATTGAAATCCATGAGTTGCTTTAGTGGACAATACTTTGCTTAGTAGGATAAGTCCTGATTTGGGTACCTTAGAGGGATACTTGATAGATCCTAACTCTACAATCACTAGAGATGATACCATTCACATACACAATATTGAACCAGTCATTTACCTACCCCTTTCCAATCCTCACTTAATTGATTGGTCTTAGCGCTATCAAGAGCCTCATCTCCTGACTTTTCAAAATGACTATGAAATAGCATGCTACCTAAATGCCTTTCAACCTGTAGTCTCTTCCACCAGTGAACCCACTAAAAGTATGACAGAACTAGATGTAAAGTAGCTCAGTCAAAAAATAAAAAGAAAAGAAACAAAAAATAGGAGTTCTGATGGCGAAAACCACTATGTGGCGGTGTCAGAACCTAAAAAGGTAAAAATAAAAGATGTATCCAAAGGTGAAAACCTCTCTGAGGCACCTAAGGATGAAGTACTTGATCATCTTCCAAGCTATTTTTAGGATAGGTCTTCAGTACTTATTGAGCCTACACAGCCAGTTAACTTGAATACACCAAAGGCTCCACAAATTGTGCATTTAGCTTAGTCTCTATCAACACAAGAAAAAGAGGCATATACCAAGTTCCTACAAAGAAAGAAAATTAACTTTTCTTGGACTTATTCAAACATGCCAGGATTGGACACTAGTCTTATTATGCATCACTTGTCTATAGCTCTAGGTATCAAACTAGTAAAATAGAAATTGAGGAAAATGCATCCTCACATAGCTCTCCTTATCAAAGCTGAATTAGAGAAACTCCTTAGTGCAATATTTATAAGAGCCATTGATTATGCCAAATGGATATCCAATATTGTACCAGTTTCAAAACATGACAAGTCCATTTGTGTTTGCATAGAATTTAGAGATCTTAATAAAGCATGCCCAAAGGATGATTTTCCACTTCCAAACATAGACATGATAGTGGACATGACCGTGGGCTATGAGATCTATTATTTGATGGATGGATTTTTTGGGTATAATCAAACCAAAATAGCTCCTAAAGACCAAGAGAAAACTGCATTCACTTGTGCATGGGGAACCTATTGCTGAAACGTCATACCATTTGGATTAAAAAATGCTAGAGCTACATATCAAAGGACTATGACTACTATCTTCCATGACATGATGCATAAGAATATGGAAGACTATGTGGATGACACCTTGGAAAAATCCAAGAAAAGGGATACATGCCTTGATGATTTGGAAGTAATTCTAGATCGTATGGAACAATTTCAACTTAGATTAAATCCCAAAAAGTATGCATTTGGAGTTACCTCTAGAAAACTCTTAGGATTTATTATTTTAGCTAAAGGAATAGAGGTGGACCTCGAAAAAGTTCAAGCAATAATGGATATGCTGCCTCCCACAAACATCAATCAAATGAGGAGTCTTCAAGGATACCTTCAGTCTATAAGGAGGTTTATTTCACAACTGGCTGATAGAGCTCAACCCTTTAATAAGACTTTTTATAAAGGGGTTAAAGGTGTCTGGAATGAGGAATGTCAGCAAAGCATGGACCAAATCAAATAGTACTTGGCTAGTCCTCCAATCTTAATGCCTCCTATCCCTAGAAAACCACTTATATTATATGTCTCAGCAACAAAATCTTCCCTGGGGGCATTATTGGCTCAACTTGATGATATTGGAAAAGAAAGAGCCATATATTATATCAGTCGTACTCTTGTGTCATATGAGGTCAACTACACTAGTATTAAAAAATCTTGCCTAGCGGTGGTGTTTGCTTCCCAAAAGTTGTGACATTATATGCTAGCGCATACAATACACCTCATTGCAAAAATTGATCCTGTAAAATACTTGCTTGGTAAGGCTGCTCTCATGGGTAGACTTGCTAAATGGATGATGATTCTTTCAGAATTTGACATAGAATATATTGAGCATAAGGCTATAAAAGGACAAGCCATTGCAGACCAATTGGTTAATTTTCCAATTAGGGATAAAGCACCAATTCAAGTTGAGTTTCTAGATGAGCACATAATATACATGACTACAAGAACATGGAAGATGTTCTTTGATGGTTCTTTCATGCAAAATGGTTCAGGCACAGGAGTGTTGTTTTTTTCACCTCATGGGTACACAATTCCTAAGTCCTACAAACTATTGTTCCCATGCGCAAATAACATTGCTAAGTATGAGGCCTTAAAAAATGGACTAAAATTGGCTATAGAATGGGAAATCATAGAGCTTCATATTTATGGGGATTTGCAATTGATAGTCAACCAAGTTAATGAAGAATACCAAACCAAAGATGAAAAACTAGTACCCTATAAGAAAATGGTTGATTCATTGTGCTGATACTTCACTTTTGTTACATTTCAACAAATCCCTAGAGTAGAGAATAAAGTAGCTGATGCTATGGCTATATTATCTTCACTTCTTCAGCTAGAACAACATGAGTCTAGATTTGAATTCCTGGTGGAAGAGCTATGTTATCCTATCTATGACTCCCAAGAAAGCCAAGTTGTTTGCGCCCTTATTGGCCATGAATCATCTTGCTATGGTGCCATTTATTCATATCTCCATGATGGTACTATTCCTGAAACCTTCAATCATTCTGAATCAAGAAACCTAATCCAAAATGCCTCTCGCCACACCCTTATCTCTGGTGATCTATATAGGAGGGGTTTAGATGGGACACTTCTTAGGTGTTTAGAAAAGGATGAGTCCAACCAAGTGTTAGTTGACATTCATGAGGGCATTTGTGGAGGACATTCTAATGGTCTTGCCATGGCCCAAAGGTTTCTTAGGGTAGGGTATTATTGGCCTACCATGCAGACAGATGCAGTAGCTTTTGCTAAATCTTGTGAAAAGTGTCAAAAACATGGAAACCTGATACATGCTCTAGGCAAAGAGCTTATTCCCTCTATTTCTCATTGGCCATTTCAACGCTGGTCCTTTGACCTTGTTGGGAAGATACATCCCAACTCATCAAGTGGACACAAATTCATTATTACTACTACTGACTACTTTACCAAATGGGTAGAAGCTATCCCACTTTTTGTTGCCTCAAGCAAGACAGTCTCTTTGTTTATTTTGAACCATATCATTTGTTGGTATGGAGTACCTTCTGAGATAATCACTGACAATGGGGGTTAGTTTAAAAACAAGGACCTTAAACATCTCTACAAGAAATTCAAGATAAAATAGCATTGGTCCTCCATTTACTTCCCACAAGGAAATGGACAAACAGAGGCTTCAAATAAGACCATTCTCAAAATCCTCCATAGAAGAGTACACAAGAATGGTAGAGATTGGCACCTATAGATAAATTTGGCCTTGTGGGCCTACAGAACGAGTCTTCATACCCCAATAGGGGCTACACCTTTTACCCTCACTTATGGTGCTGAAGTAGTGTTACCTTTGGAGGTAGAGATCCCTTCACTTAGAGTCTCTCTCAAAGGTTTAGTGATAGATGAAGACTACTGTGCCATGAGGTTACAAGAACTAAAACTTCTAGATGAAAAGTGAAAAGCATCTTTTGATCACATGAGAGTTTACCAAAAGCATATGTCCAAAGTGTTCAACAGGAAGGTTCTCCCTAGAGAATTTCAAGAGGGGGATCTTGTTTTGTGAGAAAACCTTAAGAACCAACAAAATAGAGAACAAAAAGGGAAGTTTGAACCTAATTGGCTTGGACCATACATTATTACTGCTACTTTTGGTACAGGTGCTTACTTATTATCTGATGAAAAGGGAGAGCATCTCCTTGATCCTATCAATGTGTTGCACCTAAATAAGTTCTATCCATGATGCCTATTTTGTCTGGGGGCATCCTTTGTACATATTTATTGATCCTGAAAAAATTCCAAAAAAAAATTCATATATGATGCTGAAAAAATTCTAAGAAGCATATAAAGTCTTGAAAAAATATAAAAAAATCAAAAAAATGGAAAAAAAAATAAAAAGAAAAAAATAGAAAAAGTTCCTTGGTGAAAACCTGGAAACAGGTGCCTTGGTAGCAAAAATACAAAAAATTTGAAAAAATAAAAAAAATAAAAAATCTCGAAGTGGTGAAGACCTGGAAACAAACGCTACTTGAGGCCTTTGCACCCTTGTTTTTTAGCATCTACTATCGACACTTAGTCTTTCTCCATCATGCCTTGACCTTGTTGCCTTGGTTTGGAATTGGTCTTTGTCTTTGTCTAGGGGGCATAACTGCATTAGCTTTGGTCTCTAGGATGTGTTGGTATTTAGGACATCTTGCAAATGGTGTTTTTCAACACCACCCAAATAGTGTTTTTCAACACTACACTAGCATCAAGTGTTTATCAACACTTATCAGATATCCTACCCCATAGTCTAGCATGATATGATATCTCTCACTGGCAAATGTGATACTCAAAGATTGATTCTATGACCTACACACACTTAAACACTTGACTCACTGAGACTTGTTTGACTTTGTTTTCCTTGTGTGCTAACCTTGTTGCCTTGGTTAGGAATTGGTCTTTGTCTTTGTCTAGGGGGCATAATTATGTTAGCTTTGGTCTCTAGGATGTGTTGGTCTTTAGGACATCTTGCAAACGGTGTTTTTCAACACCACCCAAATAGTGTTTTTCAACACTACACTAGCATCAAGTGTTTCTCAACACTTATCAGATATCCTACCCCACAGTCTAGCATGATATGATATCTCTCACTGGCGAATGTGATGCTCAAAGATCGATTCTATGACCTACACACACTTAAACACTTGACTCGCTGAGACTTATTTGACTTTTTTTTCCTTGTGTGCTATCTATGATGATTTCTTTGATGAATTTTCTCTCCCTGTGATAGTTTTCGATGATGCATAGCTAGAAGATTGGGGGCATGTGGACATGTTTTATTGCTTTTTCTACTTGTGGGTATATTTTGTTGGTCCTAATTGTCATTAGCATTTATGCTTGAGCCACTTGACACTTAGGATCTACAAGGTATTATCCTGGACTATTTTATGCAAGTGCATACTTATAGTCATCTTGACTTTCCTTGTGTCTTGATGTGAGCATAATGTTGCCATATCAAACTTAGGTAATCTCACTGCACTAGTCATATTGAACTACATGTCTTTGGTGCCTAGGTGGGATTCCCACATTCTATCTAATATAGATCATATTCATATACCCATAGTCATACTAGTGTGTATTGTATGATCTTGCGACACTACCAATAAAGCTTGATGATGATTATTAGATGTCTATTGGCATTGTGACCTTGCAAGTCAACCACTTTCATAGTAGCTTGCATTTGTAGGTTCATGATAGTTTAGTTTTGCACCTTACATATGGAGAGAGCTCTCCTTTTATCTTTCACGAACTTGTTGGTCAACTGCACTCATCCTTTACTTCTTCTCGATCATGTCTTTCGCTCCTTGTCTTTCACATCACATCCTATTCCTGCCATCATAAGGGGTTAATCTTATCATCATATCTATATCCTAAAAGAGATCATTTTCAAAAACATGAGTCTATATCATACACATGAGAATTAAACATACATCTATGAGAGAGATCATACATGAGCATATAAACATACATTTTGAGCAATATGACAAGATATTATCAGAACTAAAGCATCCATCACAAGTGAGACAAATAACACAGATACATCACAAATCTAGTAATCTCATATATATATGAATTTCATAGTACAATATACAAAATGAGATCCCAAAATTTGGATCAAAGTCTCATGATATGTCTAAAACATCTAACACCTAAGCCCTAAACCTAGGACTCACTCGCACCATCATGTGGAGCTAGTGGAGGAGGAGGTGCTGCTATTGTCTTGTCTGCTACCATATCTGATATCCCTATCCTCTGAGAGTATGTCGGTGCTCTCTGATCCTCTAGAATAGCCTAAAGATAGAGCCCATGATAGTACACAACTCTCGTTGCCTCCTATCGGATCTCTAGTGCATCTACCTATGCCGCCCTCTCCCAGCTTGCTATCTCTACCCTGAGATCCACTAGCTACTGATCTCTCTCTACCCTTAGATCCATCAGCTGCTACTCTCTAATAGTTATAGTGATCCTAAGCTACTACATCTCTATCTCTAGAGCCTTTATCCTGGCTCTCAAGTCCTCTTCTTCTACAGGCTGATCTTGCCTAGCCTCTACTTGTCAAAGAGCTGGTCTCACCACATCCCCACCCTCATCAAGAAAACTCTGTCCTCATGACCATTTCTAGCCACCTAATCAAGAGCACTCCCCTATCTCCCTAACTCTCCCTCTCCCTCCATCCCCTCCATCTCCTCCATCATCCCCCTGAGCCCCTGGCTATGCATCAGGTATAGTGAATCGAGGAACTGGAACCCTCCGTCGCTCTACTCTATAGGCTGCATCAACCCCTGCATATGCCATGTCTGGGAGATAGTCCCATGGCTCCCTGCATATCACACTTGTATCTTGTACTACCTACTAGTAATCTAGCATTGGTAGCCAACCATGACCATCCTCATCCCTGGCCCCTACATAAGTGGTAGTCTCCATAGATACCCGTTGCTAGCACCTGAACTACCTCCAAATGCGAGTGATAATTGTTAGGAATAAGGTGTCTCAACCTTGGATAATTCCTATTCTTATTATTTGTTTTTTAAATATATTTTTTGCAAATAATGTAATTAAGTGTGAGTGTACATGTCTATTTGGCATGTTGATGTGTCACTCCACTTGATGTGTCAGCATCTTGTGCGTAAGGAGATCATGACTGAAATAGTCATGATGAATTTCTATGATGTGTAAGAACTATTTAAGGAATGTGCTATGACAGGTGTAAGAGCATCTTATGACTTGGGCCTATTTGGGTGCCCAAGAAGAAGTGGTTGGTGTGTGTAAGAGGATATTCCAAAAATAGGTTGGTATGATAGATTCTCTTACACTTCTCTTGTGACTCTTATTTTTGGCAGATTCTATGACAAGCTGTCATAGTCTATTCTAGGGATGGATGCCTATTCTTGGATTGCATGTAACAACTGTGTACATGTGGCTTTGTGCATGGGTCTTGGTGGTTATGCCCATTTTTGGGTCCAGAGGAGTCTATATATATGATGCTCCTCCTATGGGAGAGATATAACAGAAATTTAAGTCTTGTTGGCTTTGTCTCTCATTTCTTGAAAGAACTTGCATTACAAGTGTATTGTAATCTTTGTGTTGAAGATAATACATTGTGCAGGTTTTAGAGTGCTGGGGTTTTTTATCGAAAGGTTTTCCCCAGGGTATATCATTGTGTCATTCTCTATTTTTCTGTATGCATTGTATGTGGTTGCAATATCTTTGTTAAAGTAGTTAACGAATCTGAAATTGTAAGGATTTATAAGAATTTGCACAATACTCTCCTATAGAGATTAGCGTAGGAAGCTGTTTCCACACCTGAGTTTCCTTACAAGTGGTATCAGAGCTTGATCAACTTTTGATCCTAGTTGTTGGGTAGAGTTTTTTGAGCTGATCTCAAGTTTGAGTGGGAGTTTTTTGCAGAGCATTCTGAATCTTATTTGCAGATTGAGATGACAAGTTCATCATATGGAAGAATGGAGGTGGAGAAATTTAATGGCACTAATTTTGAGTTGTGGAAACTCAAGATGGAAGACATGTCAGAAGATCGTGACCTATGGGAAGTGACTTCAAGTGCTACAAGACCAGCAACTATAGCTCAAGCAGATTGGGATATCAAAGACCGTAAAGCTAAGGGTCTCATAAGACTCTGTTTAACCGATGTAGTTCTTCTGAATGTTCTAGATGAGAAAACCGCAAATAGTTTGTGGGAAAGACTTGTGGCCATGTATCAGGCCAAATCTCTGGTGAACAAGTTGTTCCTGAGGAAGAAGTTGCACTCTCTATGAATGGAGGAAGGTGGATCCTTAACAGATCATTTAAATGCATTTAATCTACTGGCTACACAATTGACATCAGCTAGTGTCAAGTTAGAGGAGAAGGATCGTTGCTACACACTTTTATGTTCTTTATCAGATTCATGGGACCATCTTATGATGGCTCTCAGAAGCAATTTAGTCACCTTCAAAATGGATGATGTGTAATACCTCTCCTATGGTGATACTTAGACTTTTCTGATTTGGACATTTTATTATTATTATGGTCAAGACTATACATTTACATTTATGTTTTGTGGATGATGACATGATGAATATGCTCATTTATGGTTAGTAATTACATGTTTATGAGATTAGAAAATTATCTATTTTTATATGGATCTAACCCAATTATTTGAATCTAACCACTATCATGATGTTTTATGTTTCATGGATGTGTCTGATGTGTTTTTCATGACTCCAGGACGAAGTCATAGTTACTCACTTAGTTGAGGTCCACACGATGTATCGATCCTGGTCATCTGCTTGCATATATCTGATTTGTATCTCCATATGTATATATATGTATCTCTTCTTGGTGATGTAGGATTATAGGTACCGGGTGTCGTCTCCACCTGGCTTCACAGGTCTGAGCGATCCCTCAAAATCCTCGATCGTTGTTGTTGTTACGGAGGTATCACCAGGTCCACAGGAAGAAACTTCACCTTTGATCCTTTTATCCTTAGGTGGGAAGTGTCGAGTCAGTCCCGTGTGTGAATGTCTTATGTGGTTTTGTAATTGATGGAATTGTGGATCTTGTAGCTAGTTCTTTCTTTCATGATATGTTCAATTCTGTTAGTAGATCATGGATGTAGATTATGGCTCATTGGAGGGTATGATTTAGTAGCATATCTCATTAGGAGCGATTTTTGAGTGCAATTAAATCATGTGGTTTTAATACCCATGATAAGGATTAATTTTATGGTATTTTAATGTCTAAGGAAATATTAATAATAAGAGGTTTTAAATAATAGTAACCTATGTTAGTGGCTACTTAATATATGCATATATATTTTAGAATGGGGATTAAGGTATGAATAAACCATATAGTTTATAATAATGTTATTCTAATGTTTAACATTAATAATAATGTACCTTATTTATGGTATTATTTTATAATACTAATAATGACAAAGAGTCTGTAGCAATAAAAATAACAATATGTTTTATAATAATAATATTGTGCTTAAAATAATATTTATAATAATAATATATGTACACATAGGCATATGGGTGCACACATATGCATATGCATACATATATTTATATATAATTATTACCATGTAATCATTTATTATATTAATAAATAATTAGATCAATTAGCAGTATGGTAAATAGGATTATCCTATTACCATAGTTAAATAATTTAATAAATTGTTTTAAGATTATAATATTTATTTTAATAACCTTAAATTTAAGGACTTAGATTATAGTTTATTTATTCCTTTACGGGAATGAGTTTTCAAAACCATCTCTTTAACGGATGGATAGTTGAGATGGTTGCACCAGTTGGATTACCTGTGCAACCACCTCCTCCATCCTATTTACAGGAAAGATTTCCTGTGTAAAAGAGAGTGGGGAGAAGAGGATTATTATTATTATTGTGGTAGAAAAATTATCCTGTGAGTTTGGCATTTGGATTGTTACGGGTAGAGGCTGGAAGGTTGCGAGCAAAAGGATTCAAGGAGTGTTGGAAAACATTGGAGAGGGTTTGATCTTCCTTCTTCTTCAACTGGTCTTCGCAGGACTCCAGGTTGGAATCCATCCTGAGAAGTAGATTTATCTTGTAGAATGAATGTAAAATCTAGATTCTGGAAAAGTTTCTGTATATTGTGCTATGGTTGAAAATATATATATATATGCTTTATTTTCTGTGTATTTGAAATGTGTTTGTGGAAAGCTATTTTACGAATGTCTGTATGTTCACTATGATGAAACCTCTCTGGTAGGGTAGTGTATTTTACTGTCACTGGATGTATTATGAACGCTTCCAGAGTTTAGAACTTTTGTTGCAACCGTACTGTTTCATGTCCATATTTGTGCCACCCTTTCTTTTCCCAGATCTAGAATATATTTGTTAGATAGGTAGGGAGGATTGATGGGCCATTTCTGAAGGGAAACTGGGATATCTCAAATGGGTCGTGCTCATATTAGGCAACCTTAGTCCCCATAACACCCAGTTTTACCCGCAAGACAAAGTTGACAGTCTTTCTCTGCAGTTCCAGTCGGCTCAGTGGTAATCGAGTTAGGTCAGCTCAGTGTGTTAACCGAGCAAGGTCGGTAATGTGTTTACCGAGTTAGGTCGGCTCAGTGGTAACCGAGTTAGGTCGGCTCAGTGGTAACCGAGCAAGGTCGGTAATGTGTGAACCGAGTGAGGTCGGTAAAGTGTCAACCGAGCCAGGTCGGTAAAGTGTCAACCGAGCCAGGTCGGTAGTGTGTTAACCGAGCCAGGTCGGTAGTGTGGTAACCGAGTTAAGTCGGTAGTGTGTTAACCGAGCTAGGTCGGTAGAGTGCTAACCGAGGAAAATAGGATTCAGACTTTATACAATTATAACATTAAAGTATAAGTTTACGTACTTTAATTTCTTATACTTTAAGTTATACTTGTATAAAGGGATTAGGTACCCTTTGAATCCATTGGAATAGGTTTCAGGTTCCTAGGAGTTAAGTTGTAGCTTTTAAATTTCAGATTTTTAATTAAATCAGACTTAGTCAATTTTCAGGATTAGCCAGGTTTTAGGTTTAGAAAGAAATTTTGTTTAAACCTGAAGATTGTTCATTCCTTGCTTAGTGGAGATTATTTTCAGTACATTTAGATGTCTTTATTGAGATAGAATGTTTGTAAGGAGCAGTTTAGGGTTTAGAGTCAAGACATTCTAACCATTCTTAACATACCTAATTTCTCTAAACATACATAACTATTCTATTATTGTCAATTCTTGGTAGTAGTTCTCAAATGTGTTTGCAATATGTTTTTACTATGTGTATGATGTAATTGTGATGTATGGGTTGAGGGTAGAAAACCTAACGACACCTAGTGAGTGGCTCTCAGTGCGGGGTCGGGGCCCTAAAGTGGCTAGAACCAGGATAACCGACTGAAGAGTTATTTAACAAGTGGAAATTTAATTAAATTGATGGGAATGGGTTGAAACATTAAAAAGATTAAATGTGCCTCGCCCATGCCATTAGTGCTAGTAAAGGCTATGGATGGGAGTGGGAGAAGGTACCTATGCGTAGGTACGATCGAATGGCACTTGTCTGTACGAAAGGCATTCGATCCCGCATGTGCCTACTTGGGGGCCGGGGCCCAGAGTGGCTAGTACCAGGACAACCCAAGGGGTGAGGGCTATGCGATGACACTCACTTAGGTTGTTGCTTAGAGTTTCTACCCAAGCCTTAGAACCTTTTGGGAAAGATCTATACTTTGACTCTCTTTTCATTTGCTATTTTGGGAAAGATTACCCAACCCTAGGTTTGGCCTAGCTATTCCTTCTTTGTGGACCTTGGTGTTTATCTCCTAGCACGGGGGAGTGGGCCTTATAGGTACCCACGTGGTTGGGTGGTAAACATTTTTATCGAGGTACCTTTTGCAGATACATGCTTGAAGATTCATGCTTGCTTATGTACCAGATTTGAAGAACGAAGGCCTTGTGATTATATTTCATGATGCATAATCTTGTTACTTTTTTTTATGAGGAGTTGAATGCAATGTAATCAATGATGTATTTCAAGATGATGTAATTGGAATGGGTAGACTTAGGAAGAAGGGAAAAGGGAAATGTGAACTTTATGTTTAAGATGTATGTTGGAAAGAAAAAGGATTTTGTAACATTCCAAATTATGTAACATGCTTTCATTATTGTTGTTTAAGTGAAGCTATTGAAAAAACCAAATGTAGTATATTTTAATGTATCAAATGAGTTGGATAAATTTTATAAGTTACATGGTTCATTAAAGATACTTAGGAATATAGATGATTTCTAAATGGAAAGTTGAAATGAAAATATTTTGTATTTCTTAAGATATGATGCAGTTTGCTTTGGGAATTAAATCTTGTTGTTAGTTTACTTAATGGATTTGAATGAATCATGCATTTAAATGAAAAGGGAACCTTGGAAGGAATCTAAGTTAAAGTTTTGATTGCATAATTCTTTTTAAAAGTTCAAAATTTTTCCATAAATTATTACTTAGGTTTTCTTTAACAAAGAGAATCTTTGTTCTCTTCCCCGGTTCCCTTGCGGGGCATGACATGATGTGGTGTCTTCACTGCTATCAGAGGAGATGCGGAGAAAGGCTTCCATTTCAGAAAAAGAAGCCCTTGCTGTTCATGGGAGATCCACTGAAAGAGGGAAGAAAAATGATAATAAGTCTGACAATAAGGGTAGATCCAAATCCTGTGGGAAGTCAAAGACTTCCAATAAGTCCAAAGAAAAATGTTGGAATTGTGATAAATCTGGGCACTTCTACAAAGACTGCAAAGAGCTGAAGAAGAAAGGTTCAGATTCAACTTCAGAAAGATCTCAAGAAGATGGCGATACATTCATCATAGCTTTGGTAGCCCATGCATCTGATGATGTGTGGTTGGTTGACTCGGGTGCATCTTTTCACATGACCTCTCATCGAAACTAGTTCTCAAAATATGAAGTGTTCGATGGTGGAAAGGTGTACTTGGGTGATGATTCTCACCTAAAGATAGTTGGATGTGAAAGGGTCACTATCAAATTTCCTGATGGATGAGTAAAGGTAATCAACGAAGTTATGCACATTTTGGGTTTGGCACGAAACCTATTATCTGTAAGTATGCTGAATGATGTAGGTGTGCAAGTTGTTTTTTTGAAAGAAGGATGCAAGATGATGAGAGGATCGATAGTGCTTGCAAGGGGTACTAGGAGACGTACCTTATTTCAGCTAGATGCATGTATTCCTCTATGTAATAGTTCTTCATCCTCACCATCTGAACAAGCAGTGAAGAAGTCTGTGGCTATTGGTTCCGATGGTAGTGCAAACACTTTGGAAGGTAAGCTTCCTACAGAAAAGACAATGTTGTGGCATATGAGATTTGGCCACATTGGTGAAAAGGGTCTCAAAACCCTGAAAAATAAAAATCTCATTGAGGGGTTAAATGATTGCAATCTCGAGTTCAACTTCTGCGAACATTGTGTCTATGGTAAACAAAATCGTGTTCAGTTTTACTCTAGTTCTCACAAATCTTCTGCTATTTTGGATCTTATTCATTCTGATGTATTTGGTCCTGTAAAAGTTCCTTCAATCTCCAAGTCTGTATTTTTTGTATCTTTCATAGATGATTATAGTAGAAGGACGTGGATTTATTTCCTTAAAAGTAAGACACAAGTCTTTAGTTGGTTCAAGGAATTTAAAGCTCTTGTAGAGAATCAGACTAGTAAGAAGATTAAGTGTGTGAGAACTGACAATTGTGGTGAGTTTTGCTCAGCAGAGTTTGAATAGTTCTGTAAAGAACAAGGTATCAAGAGGCATAAGACAACTCCTTATACCCCACAGCAAAATGGAGTTGCAGAGAGAATAAACAGGACACTGATGGAGAAGGCTAGGAGTATGCTTAGTGGAGCTGGTTTAGAACAAAGGTTTTGGGCCGAAGTTGTGGCCACTGCTTGCTATCTGGTTAACAAATCTCCTACATCAACCCTTGTTGGTAAGACACCCATGGAGGTGTGGTCTGGTAAGAAGCCTTCAATTAGACATCTTCATGTTTTTGGTTGTGAAGCTTATGCACATGTTCCAAAGGAGAAAAGATCTAAGTTGGAAAACAAAGCTGCTAAATGCATTTTCATCGGATACAGTGCTGGTGTGAAAGGATACAAGCTTTGGGATCCTGTGACTAGTAAGGTGTTGTATAGTAGAAATGTTATTTTTAGAGAGCTAACATCTTCTCCTATTGTGCTACAACCAGATGAAAAAGAAAAGAAAAAAGATGTTGTTCAGTTGCCTCCTACCCCTGAGAAGACTGAATAGAGAGACCATGTTGGGCCTAATGATGAGGAGAGCTCTAGCAGCTCTGATAGTGATGAAGGGTGCTCCCCTTAATACCACAAATATATAACAAAAATAGAGAAACAACAACAATAATATGCAAGAACAGAAAATTGGCTTCTTATTATCTCCACAAATGTGGAATTACAAACTTTCAGAATTACAATATGCAAAGCCACATGGGCATTCCCTTACAATATTCTGTAGGACAAAGCCTCGAATCAATACCCAGATCTACTACCCAAAACTGCCCTAGACAACACTACGACCTTCTTTATATAGGGCAATTCCCACCACCCGAGAAGGTTCTAGAAACTTAGCCCTTAGGGCTGACCAAACTTAGAATTATTTTATTTTACAATTTATTACATCAAAGTCGGCTCAAAATAAGTTTTGAAACCCAAACAAAAATTTTGAAGAAAAAATTATTTTTTGCCATTTCAGGTGACCCAACTTCCGAAGACCATAAGTCATTACCCGTTGACCCGATTGGCTATTAGAACCCCATTCTGGAAATGCCACAAAGCGCTCTACATGCTTGACCAGCACAAAGCACCCATCACCCAAATTTTCAACCTCATCCGGGCCTCTAAAGCCTTCAAAACTAAGTTCGAAGTTTCTATACCCTGCTGCCAATACCGAAAATCTTCAATATCTTCAAAACTAGACCTGATCTAGCCATGAAACTTTGCTGGTAGGATGATATGACTGAGATGAACCTCCATATGTAAAATTAGAACATTCCAAGATCGTAAGACCAACTTCCTAAAAAAAGAAAGTTTCCATAAATAGCAACTCTGCACAAGATAGCCCTTATTGAATACAAAAATAGAAATAATTTTTGTGATGCAAGATTGCTCTTACACCCAGGATGCTCCTGCATCAGATAGTTTAGAAGAAGAGGAAGAACAACCTCAACCACAGCCCTTGAGGAGATCCATGAGAGAAAGAAAGCAACTAGAAAGGTTTGGTTATTCTATGTTAGATTCTAGTTGTGCCTTTGCTTTGATTACTAACACTGATGAGCCTAGATTTGTGAAAGAGGCTTTGGGCATGGAAGATGCAAGTTCCTGGATTGAGGCTATGGATGATGAGATGGCTTCATTGGAGAAAAACAAAACTTGGGACCTTGTACCTTTGCCTAAAGGGAGAAAATTTGTTGGTTGTAAATGGGTGTTCACAAAGAAATTCTATGCAGATGGAAGTGTTGAAAGGTATAAAGCTAGATTGGTTGCAAAGGGGTATTCATAGGTAGAGGGAATAGATTATGGTGAAATATTCTCTCCTGTTGCAAAGTTGACATCCGTTAGATTTCTATTATCTCTTGTTGCATCATATGATTTAGAGATAGAACAGATGGATGTGAAGACAACTTTCCTTCATGGTGATTTGGAGGAAGAGATTTATATGTCACAGCCTGAGCACTACATTGTTAAAGGTAAAGAATCCTTAGTTTGCAGATTAAAGAAATCTCTATATGGTTTGAAGCAATCTCCTAGAATGTGGTACCTTAAGTTTGATGCCTTTGTGTTGTCAATTGGATTTGTAAGATCAAAATTAGATCATTATGTTTATTTCAGAGTTGAAAATGATCATCTTCTTATTGTTGCATTATATGTTGATGATATGTTGTTGTTTGGGAAGGGTAAGGGTATGATTTCTAATTTTAAATCTCAGTTGTCAGCATAGTTTGAGATGAAAGATCTTGGGGTAGCTAGGTACATCTTGGGTATGGAAATCAATAGAGACAGGTCTAACAAAAAACTTTGGTTGAGTCAGAGTAAGTATGTGAAGTCTGTGTTGGACAGGTTCAGCATGGCAGATTGTAGACCACTATGTGTTCCTATTTCTGTAAGAACAAAGTTATCTGTAGATGATTGTCCAAAATCTCCTAGTGAGGTGGAGGACATGAGTAGAGTACCTTATGCTAGTACAGTTGGTAGTCTTATGTATGTTATGGTCTATACTAGACCAGACATTGCCCAAGCAGTGGGAGTCCTGAGTCAGTTTATGGCTAATCCTGGATGGGTACATTGGGATGTAGTTAAGTGAGTATTCAGATATTTGAGGGGTACATCAGATTACTCCATATGTTATCATGGTAACTCTTCTGGATCTTCGCATTCAGTTTGTATTCATGGGTTTGTGGATTCAAATTGGGCAAGTGATATTGACAGCAAGAGATCCACCAGTGCTTATGTGTTCACTATGTTTGGTGGTGCCATCAGTTGGATGAGTAAGCAACAACCTATGGTTGCTTTGTCCACTACAGAAGTTGAGTACATGGCTGCTACTCATGCTTGTAAAGAAGCCATTTGGCTTAGAAGATTGTGTTCTGATGTTGGTGTTGATGCAGAATAGATTACTATTTGGTGTGACAATCAGAGCGCTATTTGCCTTGCAAAGAATCCAACTTTCCATGCCAGAATGAAGCACATTGATGTGCAGTTTCACTTTGTGAGAGATATGGTGGAAGATGGAAAGGTAAATTTGGAGAAGGTAGATACTGTGAAGAATGTTGTAGATGCATTAATGAAACCAGTGGGCACTGAGAAGTTCAGATGGTGTTCAGAGTCTATGGGCCTTTTGGCCTATAGCGGTTAAAGTTCCTGTTATGTTCATGTTGGTCTTACAAGGTGTTCGACAAGTGGGAGAATGTTAGGAATAAGGTGTCTCAACCTTGGATAATTCCTATTCTTATTATTTATTTTGTAAATGTATTTTTTGCAAATAATGTAATTAAGTGTGAGTGTACATGTCTAGTTGGCATGTTGATGTGTCACTCCACTTGATGTGTTGGCATCTTGTGCATAAGGAGATCATGACTGAAACGGTCATGACAGATTCCTATGACATGTAAGAACTATTTAAGGAATGTGCTATGATAGGTGTAAGAGCATCTTATGACTTGGGCCTATTTGGGTGCCCAAGAAGAAGTGGTTGGTGTGTGTAAGAGAATATGCCAAATATAGGTTGGTATGACAGATTCTCTTACACTTCTCTTGTGACCGTTATTTTTGGTAGATTCTATGACAAGCTATCATAGTCTATTCTAGGGATGGACGCCTATTCTTGGGATTGCATGTAACAACTATGTACATGTGGCTTTGTGCATGGGTCTTGGTGGTTGTGCCCATTTTTGGGTCTAGAGGAGTCTATATATATGATGTTGCTCCTATGGGAGAGATATAACAGACATTTAAGTCTTGTTGGCTTTGTCTCTCATTTCCTGAAAGAACTTGCATTGCAAGTGTATTGTAATCTTTGTGTTGAAGATAATACATTATGCAGGTTTTGGAGTGCTGGGGGTTTTTACCAAAAGGTTTTCCCCAGGGTATATCATTGTGTCATTCTCTATTTTTCTGTATGCATTGTATGTGGTTGCAATATCTTTGTGAAAGTAGTTAACGAATTTGAAATTGTAAGGATTTATAAGAATTTGCACAATAATCTCCTATAGAGATTAGCGTAGGAAGTTGTTTTCGCACCTGAGTTTCCTTACAATAATGAATCTCTCTAGAATCTTTGGGTGTTGACCTACTAGTGGTCAGGTGCATAACATATAGTTGAGCTCATTCATTGCATCCCCCTATGGCTCCACTGCCTTGTAATGTCTCCATATGAATGAGGTAAGCTCATCCAGTATCTTTATGTAATATGTCACATCCCCACTATGAGGCTATGACAAGAACCCTGTATACCTATAAATAAAGGGATATATGCACTCCTTCAGTTGCACTCATGGTCACACTACAACGATGTGCTCCAATGCCCAAACTTGTGCTAAGATAGCACCACATGCCCATGTCCTACTCTCCCTATAGACTATCTCATGTAGCTCGTGGTGCATGTCTACTAGTATGGTTGAGCCCCATGCCATCTTGCATGGGTGTGCTACTAGATCCACTAACAACCTACCCCATCCTAGTGGAAAACCCTTCTAACTCCTATCAGTGATAAGGGCCTATGCAATAATGGAAGTGACAATGCAAGGTACTGGGAAGTCCCTACCAAAATCATCCATCAATCGATCCCAACTAACATGTCTATCTATAATGGTTACATCTTGGAACATGCCCTAGATGGCCTGCCATCCCTCGGTAGCATCCTAATCATAGTATACCTGTGTCATCAAACAATCATGTCAGTTTCTATTATACAGAAACTTTGCATTTATGACTATCTATAAACATGATTATACTTACAGGATCACCATGGCTAGGCACTCGCAAGATGTGGTACACATCCTCCAGAGTGATTGATGCCTCTCTAGTAGGTAGATGGAAGGTGTTGTACTTTCTATGCCATCTCTTAGCTAGCACAGTCAACAACCCATGGTCCGATCGAATGTAGGGTAACTGTAGCAAGTACTCAAAGCCCATAGCCCTCAGATCTACCTTGCCCGGATCATCCAGATCTCGGACGAATCATAACCCAGTCACCTTCAGTACTCTAATGAGTAGCACCAGAAAGACCTCCTGCAAACCATTAACCCTAGCCAGATGTCAGCACATATCATGATGGCTATCTAAAAATCAGTACAAAACATCTTTAAAAAGGCAAACATTGTCTAGACCCATGTCATTTTGCTCAAAATTACTAAAACATGTCAAAATTTTACACTGGGCGATACTATTTTTTTGCTAAAGTATTGCGCAATAATTTCTTTAATAACAGTATGATAATATCTTCTCAGGCGATACTTCACATAGGATCGCACAATAGTTCACCAGTTATCATGCAATACTGGCTTACATACCCGTGCGATACTATATGGACCTACGAAGTATCGTGCGATAGATACTCTTAAAGGGTGCGACACTTATAAAGTATCACACAAGTTTTCACCCAAGTTAAAATTTAAAATTTAAAAAAAAATTAAAAACATGTTTTAAAATGTATTAAATGCTCATAATGACTCAAAAATAGACAAGGTTTTCTGAAAACATATCAGGGCACCATACTGTGGAGGCCAGTTGTGCAACCGGGAGCGCTCGAATCGATGCCTGTGAATCGAAACTGCTGCTTGCTAGGCCATTTTCTCTCTCTCAGCTCTTAAGATTCTCAAATCACTAAAAGTCAAATGATTTTTGAAAATGACTTTTTTTTACCCCTTTTATAGTATTTTGAATTTTTGACCAATTTTCAAAACACCTCAAGATTCCGCAAAAATTGCACCCCTAGCTAATTTCAATGTCTTGGATCCATTTTTGGACTCAAAAATGAAATCTGAGTTCATCTTGATAGTCAAAATTGCATTTCAAAAATTTTCCCTCTTTCACGCAGTTGGTTGACCATTTGAGGCTTGATCCTTCGATCTTTGTTGGGGCACCTTCATTTCTTCATCCCCATCTCTTTCAAACTTCTATTCTTTCATTCATTTTCATTTGCTTCATCTCTCTAAGGTTTGACTTTATTTTTATCCTATATCTTTCCCAGTCAAACCAAGTCAAGCTAGGGCATATCTTCATTGCTCTATGGTTATCATATCATGTTTCACCTTCGATTGTGATTTCTAGTGCTTTGATCAAGTTTATCTATTTACTGCTTCTCCTCTACCTGATTTTGATTTTGATTCTAAGGGGGCAGTACCTATCAGTTTCAATCTTTGATTCAGCTTTATCATTCAGCTCAGCTTGGGATTTTAATTTTGAGACTCGATTATCACTTAACAACAACGGTGTTGGTCTTGTCTTTCAATTCTTAATCTCTTATTTTTAGAATTGATTATCACTCAACAACAATAGTGTTGCTCTTGTCTTTTAGCTTATCTTTGTCCCGATGTGTTCCCATCCATCGAACACACATACATCTGGGTTGTTTTGTGATCCCAAATCGATCTCACACTTCAATTCTATTCTTTGACTGCATGTGATCCCAAGTCAACCTCACATTAGTCAAAGAGGGGAAAATGTATGCACCCTAAAATGGTTGCCTAGACTTTGGGCCCCTATTCAGCAATTTATCAAATCCCTGAATCAATATTTTCAAAAATCAGCATTTTATCAATTATATCAATTTCCTTGATCAAATCCTTTTTTCATCATTTTTGATTATTTGCCTTGGGCTAACCATTTTATCCTAAGTCTTTATTTATTTAAAAGGAATATTTCCTCCCCTTTTATTAAATAAAAAGCCCCCACTTTTCCTCTTATCCTAAGTTGCACAAATAAAGTACTATTCTTATTTTATAAAAAAGGAAAAAGCATTTTTTGTCTCATATAAACACAAAATTCAACTCTTATTTTCTCATTGGAGGATATTTGTGCACATGGATTTCTCCTCTTTGATGCTCCACCCTTGATGAAGACTTTTTCCTCTTAATCTTCATGGTCCATTCTTTCTCATTTCCTATAAAAGAAGAGCTTTCTTCCTTATTTTTATATGCATTTTTGAATACTAATGTTATGCTGCAGGTTTTCTAGGTCACTTTGGAGCTTTTGAAGATTTGGAGCATTCTTGGCTTACATTTTACATGCTTTCATAGTTTATCTCTTACATTCTAGTTCCATTATCATGTCATTCATAGTATAGATTTCCTTTATGCTTTAGATTACATCATCTAGTCTAACTAGGAAGGATTTGTAAAACTTGCATCTTTCCTTTCATAGTTTAGTTTGTACTTTCATTTCCATAGCTTAGCTTGCACGTCTCATTTCTAGCTTGCATATTCATCTCAATCTAGTTTGCATTTTCATTTCATAGTGATTCTTGGGGATATTGGCATTCTTTCCCTTGTCTTCATTTGAATCTCTCATTGTGTGGTTGACTAGCAAGGTCATTAGCTTAATAGCTCTAGTTGAGAGAAAATTTTAAATAATCTTGCAACTCCATGCATAGAGAGCTCTAGGTCACTTTCTAAGGTTTCCTATTCATGGATTCCCTTGGATATAATGACTTAGAGAAGTGCACCATTTGAGTGTGTACAATACCCACTTCCTCTAATCATATCTTCAATATGAGCCTCATAAGATAGATTTCCCTTAGGTTTCTTTCTAATTTGATCTATGATGAAGCTGATGTTAGATCCCACCATGGGTCTAAGACCATTCCACTAGACTTAACTAGTTTCCTAGATTTTTCTATAGTAATGGTTTCTGATTCTAGATCATATGCTGCCAAGGTTTTTAGTGCCTCGTCATATGGATCAGTGCCCTTAGGTAATGTTCTTGCAATCTCATGTTTCTTCTTCCATATGAGGAAATTCTTAAACTCCTCACTCTGGAAGAATTGATCATCACTGAGCAATTCCTCCCGGTACATTTTCCTTTCATCTTTACCAAGAAGCAGGGGTAACTCCACTTCTTCTTGTGTTTCCACCTTCTTTCCCTCTATAATAGTCTTCCAGATATGATGATAATACGATCTATCACCAGGCACTAAGGCTACAACCTTGTCAACTTATTTCTTTTTCTTCTTTCTTTTAGAGGACTCTCCCTCCTCAATCCTTTGCCTCTTATGAGGTGGTTCAGATACATCCCCTGCGTCTAGGACATCTTGATCTAACTCCATAATAAGAGTTTCATTTATTTGAGGAGGGCTATCTTCTTTATAGGAGCTATAAGATTCATACTCAGAAGAGGAATAGTCCTTTTTTACCTCGCGCTTTTCATCAATCTGGGCCTCTAACTAGTTGGATAGGGTTTCATGCATCTCTACCATTTTGCCAATTTTGGATAGTTAGGGGAGGTCTGGGAAAAATCCTCCAAAGGTCATCCCCACCTTTTTCACCTGAGCTTCCAAATTTAATAGGTTATAGAATCTAGTAAGTCTCCTTCCTATCTCATCTTCATCCAACAAGTTTCTGATCACATCCTCTTCATCACATCCTTTATGGCTTCTTATAGTACCAATATTGGGGATAAGCAACATCCTAACATTTATTATGAAATCCTCTTAATGTACATATATGTATGCAGCAAAAGCCATATTGTAATGATTCAACCATAAGCCAACCTATGGTAGTTCTCTTTTCCCAATCAAAAAGCGTCCTACTTTAAACTGACAAGGAGTAAAAGTTCCTTTTCTATGTGGTTCCAAGTGCTCCTTACACTAGTAAATTTTACCCTATTTTTCAATGAGGATTAGTCAAATTTTTGATACCAATTGGTCAAACAGATGACCAAAACTGTTGTCAAACTTTTTTTGTCAATTATTCTATAGGAAAAACCATCGTCAAAATTTTGACCTACTTAGTGGCTGAATTATCGACTGTATCTTCATCAAAGTAATCTCTTGAAGCAGGAAGAATTGCAGATCAAACCTTTTGTCTAAGTGACCAACGTTAGTTGAAATTGACATCAAACGCATAGCATTCTCGTTGAGTTTCAGATCAAACCTTTTATGTAAGGTACTAAAGTTCATCACTTTTTCGACCAATGATAGTTGAAATCGATGTCAAACACATAGCATTCTTGTCAAAACTATAAATATTGAACCATCAAAAAATTGACCAATACTAATTTTTGGTTTAAAAAAAATGTGATGGTGATTGAACAGAGCATTTTCATTATGATATTCATAGCCTCAAGAAAATTCAAACTGACTAAGAAAGCTTCATTTACTTACAAATTTGTGTGCTTGTCTAAGTTTGATACGCAGATCAAGTTGTACAACCTTCAGAACATATCCTGTTCAAGTAAGGTCGTACAACTTGATCTTCCTATCAAACTCAGACAAGCACACAAATCTATAAGTAAATGTTGATTAAATATTTTATTTTTAATAGCAGTTTAAAAGGCTATTTAAATGTTTCGACGGTAAGATAGAACCAAAGAATTTTACCAATGCTAGAAAGGATGATGGTTTAATACAAGAAATGGAAGAAGAGTTAAATCGAATTGAGAAAAATTAGACTTAATTAGTTCCAAGACCTATAAATGAAAATGTGATAAGAACAAAATTGGTATTCAGATATAAATTGAATGAAGACAAAGAAGTGATGAGAAAAAAAAACAAGGCTACTTTGTAAAGGCTATTCAAAAGTTGAAGGGATTTACTTTGAAGAGATATTTTATTTGGTAGCAAGAATGGAAACAATCAATTTATGACTTTTTGCATATATGGTTCATGAGAACTTCATAGTATATCAAATGGATGAACAAATCAATTCTCTTGAATAAAGACCAAGATGAAGTCTACATAGAATAACTTGATAGATTTCATCTATTACAAGATTCAAACATGGTAGGAAAACTTAAGAAGACATTGTATAGTCCCAAACAAGCTCTTATGGCTTGGTTTGCAAGATTGGATAAGTACTTACTCTAGTAAGGCTTCAAGCTTAAAGGTACCATAGATAGTAATCTTTACATAAAAATTAAGGAAGATATATTTTAATAGTTGTTGTATATGTAGATGTTATAATCTTTGGTGGAGGTGATGAAATAAATAAGAAGTTTGTTGAAGAAATGTAGAAAGAGTTTGATATATATCTATGTTAGGTGAGTTATCATTCTTTCTTGGAAATCAAATACTTAGTTAGATAGTGATATATTTATTGATCAAGAAGTATATGTCAAGGAAATGTTAAGAAAATTTGGTTTGGAGGTTTTCAAACTAGCGAGCACTCCTATGGTGATAGGCTATCATTTGAATAAGGATGATGAGTCAAATCTAGTTTATTAGACACTATATATAGGTCCATGATTAGGGGTATACTATGCTTAATTGCATATAGGCATAACATAATGCATGTAGTCTATTTGGTTACAAGGTTTTAGGATATATCTAAATATCTAAATATTTTGTTGATTGCCTATATCAAAGTAATCTTCAAATATCTAAGTATTTTTAGTACTAACCCCAAATCAGGGTAATCAAAAAGCAACTAGAATGTATAAACCTTGTGTTCAATATACATCAATGACCCCACAAGTGGTATTTTGATGGGGAATATATTTTATTTTATGTGTTTCATGTTGTAGGGAACCATGCACAATTTATCATGTGGGTCCAATGAAGGGAAGGTATGAAACTATTACAAAATGAGATATTTGGGATTTGGTATTCAGTCTAATCATATAAGGCGTTTTTGAAGAATATTGTGGGATGTTAGTGAGAATTTGTAAGAAGTGTAAGGGTTGTGATGATTGAGGATAAATGGAGAATTTGTTTGAATCCAAAAGAGTGACTATCTTTACAACAGAGACATGTCTGTAACATTGGACAGTGAAAGGTGTAGAAGTTTGTAGCTGGTTGGTGGAAAAGTGTTGGGATGCAACGTGGAATATTATGAATCTTTTTATGAAGACTGGGAGGTAAGAATCCTAGGTAAGTGATTAGTTATCAAGTGTTGATATAAGGGTTGGGTCAAAGAGGACAGTCACTATTATGCAGAGTTTGTGCTAAAACAAGATGTTGTCATGTAGTTAGGATTGTGTGATCAGACTTGGAGTTGGTTGTAATCAGGGTCAGAGAGGTCAATGTAAGGATGTATAGATTGGATTAGTGATGGTAATAATTATCCTAGGTTGAATATATGAGGGATGAAAGGGGTATATTTTTTCTAGGTACTATTAGGAGATGACATGAGAGTAAGGATCAGTTGGTAAGGGTTGAGTTGGTCTCAAGGGAAGAGACTAAGGATTTGTTAGCTATGATGATGGGCCATGAAATGGCTAAAGAGATTTTTTACTCTCCAAGCATGGAGGCATGGTATGTTGATGGTGTCAAGGAAGAGGAGTATCTTTGGAAAGTAGATTTATTGAGTTTTTAGATGTATGCAAAAGTAGAGGTTCAAAATAGGAAGAGGAAGTCATTGATGGCCAACAAAGAGAAGCAGGTGTTCATGTTGCAAAGAGAAGCCAAGCCAAAAGTCAAGATCAAGGAGTGGGGGTTTGAACATCATGGAAAGAATCACACTACCACAATTTAACCATCACACAATGACATTAGCAATTAAGATTTTTATGACTTAATAAGATCATTTACTTTCAATTCTTGAAAGAATAGCTTTCCATAAAGAGTATATATATATATATATATGTATATATGTATATATATATACATATATATATACATATATATATATATATGTATATATATCTATGTATATATATTATATATATATATATATACATATCTATGTATATATATAAATATACATATCTATGTATATATATATATATGTATATATATATATATATATATATATATATATATACATAGATATGTATATATATATATATATATATATATAATATAT